>APFE031606867.1:0-79479 GCA_000404065.3 Pinus taeda
AAAAAAACGGCTCTGAAAAAGGCTTCCAGATGAAGAAGTTATGGCTTTTTGAAAAAAATTTGTTGAAGTCGCCGGCAAAGTGCGCGAATGTGCGGGAATGGAAAAAAACGCCCCCACAAAATGGAGATTTGAACCCAAGACCTCTACTCTCTTAAAAGAACTTTGAACCAATTGATCTATACAAAAATTTGAGAGGGGGAGAGAGAGAGAGAGAGAGAGAGAGGGGGGGCTTTGGTTTGCATGTTTGCCTTGAGAAACCTCTTTTTCCTGACAAAACACAAAACACAAAACCCAACACGGACATGCAAAGAAAAACGAACCTTATGGCTCGAAGTTAGCTTTACCCAAAAAACTAAATATTTAAATAAAATTAGCTTTAGCCGAAAAACTAAATATTTTTCTCAATGTTTCTGATTTTCCGAGATCACACTAAGGTGCAGGGAAAAGAGCATACGCATGAGAAAAAAATCATTCCTTTCTGTTTCTGATTTGCCTAGATCGCACAGAGTCGCAGGGCAAAGAGCATACGCAGAAATGAAAGGTATAGATCCGGTAAAAAAAACTAAATAAACCGAAACTGAAATAAGCAGAGAGAAAATAACAGTAAACTGCAAATAAAGACTGTATACCTCCAGATCTTAAAAATGACGCAGATAGGGCTACCGGAAACCTTTTCGCGTGAAACGAAAGGGGTTCTCACTGGAACAGATGCTCCGAACACAGTCCTCTCGGCCCGAAAGCAGTAAGAAACAGTAGATCTAGGAAACGACAGCCGCATGCAGTTCTTCCGGCTTCAGATTTGGATCACCAACGGACGCGGCCCTCAAATAGCTCTGATACCATGTAGGAATTTACAGGGTAAGTTCCTCAGAAAGAAAACCAAAAGGACACCACTCACAACCATATCTCACAGATCAATACACCAGTATTTTGACGTGGTTAAAACCCTCAGAGAGGGAAACAGTCCACGGCCTGCGCCAACGTGGCTATTACAGGCAATTTATTAATAAAAGAATGAAAATTTACATAAGCTTCTCTCATGCACAGTGAACCTACAACTGACCCTCCATGCGCTTTAAATAGAATTCATGGACCAATCGGGTGTCAAGCCACGGATCAAGTGTCGGTAATACCGAGGAGAGAATGAACCGTCGGATCACTACATATCGTGACCGTCAGATTGTAAGTTACAAGATGTACAACGGTAAAGAGACACACTTTACCTAACTCTATACCTAACTCTATACTAGACCAAGTTGAACTTAACTATTTCCTATGTGTCGGAATATCCTAACATCCCCCCTTAAGAACAACTTGGGATAGGATTGAAGGATTTACAAATATGACACAATAGGAGAAGAAAGGAGGCACTAGAGCCTATCCCCCCTTAGTGACAACTTCCTGAACTCCAACCATAAATCGAAGTTTAGTGAATTTCGCCTCTGTGAGAGCCTTTGTGAAGATGTCTGCAACTTGATCATCTATTGAACAATATTGCACTTCAAGAACATGGTCATGAATGAGCTTTCTGATGAAGTGCATGTGTAGTCAATGTGTTTGCTGCGCTGATGCTGAACTGGATCTTTGCAAAGTTGAATGGCACTTTGATTATCACAGCAAAGTGTAGTCGGATGCTGCTGCTCAAAGCCAAATTCTGATAGGATCTGACGAAGCCACAAGGCTTCCTTACTAGCTTCCACGGCACCACGATACTCTGCTTCTGCTGACGAAAGAGAAATGGCAGTCTGTTTCTTACAAGCCCATGTAATAGGTCCTGAACCAAGAGTGAAGACATAGCCGGCAGTAGACTTCCGATCATCAGGGTCACCAGCCCAATCAGAATCAGTGAAAACAACTAATAGAGGAGTTGCTTTGGCACTGTAATGAATCCCAAACTGTATTGTACCTCGAACATAACGAAGTATTCTTTTAGCTGCTTTCCAATGACTTTCACGGGGGTGGGGGTTTTGCATAAAACGAGCAACAAGGCCAACAACAAAGGAAAGGTCAGGACGAGTATGGGTTAAATACAAGAGTTTTCCTACAAGTTGACGGTATAAGGTAGCATCAACTTCAGGAGAAGTAAAAGAGACTGAAAGGTTTGCCGTTAAACCAAAACCTGAAGGTTTTGGTAAACATTACAAGCCAGTAACTAGGATCCCCAGGGTGGAAATTACAGATTCTATAGAGGTGCGGTGATTCTTCCAACACCCCCCCTCAAACACAGCTCGGGGGAATCGAACCTGGGTCCAAGCTCTGATACCATGTAGGAATTTACAGGGTAAGTTCCTCAGTCAAAACACCAGAAGGACACCGCTCACAAACAGATCACAGATCAATACACCAGTATTTTGACGTGGTTAAAACCCTCAGAGAGGGAAACAGTCCACGGCCTGCGCCAACGTGGCTACTACAGGCAATTTATTAATAAAAGAATGAAAATTTACATAAGCTTCTCTCATGCACGGTTAACCTACAAATGACCCTCCATGCGCTTTAAATAGAATTCATGGACCAATCGGGTGTCAAGCCACGGATCAAGTGTCGGTAATACCGAGGAGAGAATGAACCGTCGGATCACTACATATCATGACCGTCGGATTGTAAGTTACAAAATGTACAATGGTAAAGAAACACACTTTACCTAACTCTATACCTAACTCTATACTAGACCAAGTTATACTTAACTATTCCTACGTGTCGGAATATCCTAACAATTCATACGCAGGTAATTTCTGTATGGGGTTAAAACCTGCAGGGATAAAATCTTTGGGAAGGAAATATGTACAACACTTCCTAGAACAATCTTTGTCTGTATTAGTTGTCCATCCTAGACCTTGACATTTATGGGTCAAGTGCACTTGACCTTGTTTGAAAACATCATGGGGAAACACCTCTAGAAAATAATTATTTTCCTATTATTTGTTGATCAAATACTCTTTCCTAGCATTTTAACATTAGTGTCGATAGATTAAGTGTGTTCGAACATTTCAAAATGAGTCGTTACTTAATAATATTTGTTTTTAATATATTAATACATTAATGTCATAATTTAAATATTATTGTTAAAATATAGTAGTTACTTGAAATTTTGGTCTCTACATTGTTCTCTATTTAAGCCGTTTCCATGGTCTGCCTCTTCATCTGGTATTGATGATGAACCACACTTGTTGGTTCGAAACACGTTAGTCAAAAATTTCTCTTATGTAATTTCTACCGAAAGACTTTGCTTAATTCATTAGGGATCATAGAAGCCTAAATACGTAAATCTCCTCTATGTTACTATTGAATTGTTTAGGGAAATAAATTCTGGGATGGGATATCTATAGCGATTTCCGATCACCTATTGACATATTTGACCTCCAAGCATGAAAAAAGTAACTGTGTTGGCTGAGTTTAATGCTCATTCCTTCTAGGAAAAAACAGAGTGGAACCAAATCTTAGACGACTTCTATGAATTCAAGCATATGGAAAATTTTGTTGTGCTTTTGATTCAATATATTATATTAATTAAAAGGAAAATTTGATAGGAATTTCAAATAATTCAGACAGGATAAAATCTTATTCAGGGGATCTATTGGAGTTTCATGAACATGCATAGTGTGCTACAAATTTTATTGCAAACCAAAATCTAACTTTTTCATGAGTTGAAGTCTTTGATAAATATAATGTGGACTTCATCCATATCCTTGAGAATAGGATCAGATGAGCCAATTTTGGCTTTGGCTAAAGATTTGGACTCTGCTCTAACAAATTAACAAAATACTAATAATAATAAAGATTACATGGAAATTTAAACTTTTCTCCTAATATACAAAAAATGGATGCAAATATTGAGGAGGAAAATCCTCTCATAAATTCTTTTGACCTTCTAGAGGTCAAAATAAAATTTTACCAATGCCCTTGCATCACTTTACCAAAAAACTTGTAACCTTAAGAATCCCAGACTCCCTATGAAATTAAATTCCTTTTAGGTTCATGTACATGTCTTACCTTTTTCAATGTCCTTACAATACCATCAATCATTTTAAATCTAAATTATCCTAACACACAGTGTAGAAGAAACATTCTCCCACATAAGAATAGTACCACAACCAATATTTGATATTTGATCAAAATAAAACTAGCTCCTATATGGATGCATGCGATTTTAGGAATTAGTATCTAATAACCATTATTCATGATATTGGGAGACAATACAAACAAATAGACATCAACCATACCAAAATATGATTTAACCAGATTTTGTTGATTATTGAAGTCTTCCTTTGATTCTTGACATTTCAAACATTTTTCTTGAGATGTTATATAGTACCATGGTACCAATTGATGTAGGAGCATCTAGCTAGGGCACCATGACCTGGTGAAGTCTCTGCTAGGTTGGAAAGCTGATTTAGCATTTGGATTGTCTTTTATGTTTAGTTTATCAGAACATGAGATAGGATTTGTTTTGTTTTTCTTTTAATTGTTGTTTTAGTCAAAAGTTATTGGTCGGTTAGGGTGTTATTTTTTTGACAATAATAAACAACAGTTTAGTAATTGTTCTGTCAACTTAAAGAGGAAAAGACAAAATTGTCTAAATGAAAATTTTGTCGTGAAAACCGAACTGAGAGCCAGTAGTTACACAACTATATTACTTTTGTTTAACTGAAAGCAATTACAGTTTCAATTAACTATAAACAAAAGATGTATAAATAGAGCAATGTAAAACAGGGAAAAGGTTCAGCGTTTCTCCACAATCAAGAAATAAAAGGAGATAGAACGTATTTTTTTCTAACTGTCCATATTTGTCATTGCCTACATATTGTGCCATTATTATTTCATTTATTGAACTGTTGATATAATGCTAGCAGGCAGAGAATGACCACTGTAGGTCGTGTTTTCTTTGGTCCTCAATGAACATCAAACAATATCGAATGTATACCTACGTCCATAACCAGAGTGAAGAACAAACAAATCTAATCCACAGCCAGAACAGTAAAGTACAGCAAGACCACCGGGAAGATAATACTGAAAACAGAGTGCTGGAGAAAACAAACCATAGCAAAGGTAATTTCGGCCGAATCTTTATATTTTTATAAGCAAACAGAGATCAATAAATTGTGTTCATATTGTTGTCATTTCAAACCACATAAATATTACATTCGTTCATAAACAAAAACAAGTGCCAGCGTCCACAGAACAGATAAACCCTGGCCTAGGGTGTGATAACAAGGAACACCCTTAACCCAAATGAACAATGGACCAAAACATAAATTGAAGCTAGACTTAAGCTTCATTTGTGAAAGCAATTCAGACTGAACACAACTACAAGACAGTGAGTGACAAACCCTACAGAGACTCAAAGACCCTAACTGTAAATTGACAGACTTTAAGAGCCAGGGCCTATCGGCAGAGGGTTGCCGCATTTGGAGACTGAACCATGAGAAGTCCGCGTATCCAGGTTGAACCATTGACCTGTACAAACCAAACAAATTCTAGTTAAGCATACCTGTACAGTGAGACTTGAATCGAAGCCAAATAGAAGCAGAAGGAATATATAACGTTCCTGGGTGCGACTGGACCAAGGAGCTTGCTGAACAGAGCCACCGACGAATCGAAGGAGCCTGAGATAGAAGGAACAGGCTTGGTCAGTGTTAACAACAGAAGAAGGTCAAACGAAATCAAGAAGGGAACTATTTACCTGGTTTGTAGCCATGGATGACCATCATGCTGTCACCTGAGTTCATGGGCACCAAAAGTTAATCGAATTACATATCGTAGCAGAGACAAAGGGCATTAACAACAACATCAAGTGACAATCATTGGCTGAGAGACTAGATTCTGAAACCAAACCACAGAAGAATGACAGAATGAGACCAAGAACTTACTGTGTGAAAAGAATTTGAGCAAGCGCACCTCCAGAGCCAAGACAGACTCGTGCGATAGGAGAAGTCCACTGACAACCGCACAAACAAGTTTGGAAGGCCGACATTCACTTATAGCCAGACCCAAAGAAAAACCAGAGATTGCCATATGCGTAAGAGCGAAAACCATACATTGTGACAAGCAAACCCTTGTAGAGCTTCATAACAGAACATAACCATTGTGAATGACCAGAAAGAAAAAGCATTTTGGGCAAAGACCAAATGGAGGGAACCAGACTTGAGGACCATAGGTGAGCATTTACTAACTCATTAAATTGTTCCCAGATTCCAAGTAAAATATATGTTATACATATTTGCATATAACCGCCAAAACAACAAACCAAACACACCACGTCATAAAGCCCGAACAGGTGGAAAGCCAAGGCTACGTGGAAGCGTGGGCTGGGTCACATCACCAACATTTTACCTTACCCTTCTTTCCTTTTGACTTATATTTGGATGTACATTTCAATTTCTTCCATATTTATTTGGATTGACCTCTAACCACCATCGCTTCAAAGTGGGATTTTCTATAATCGATTTTCTCTCCACATCTTAAGACAACAATGCTACCAAAAGAAAGTCTTTGTTACTAGAATCAATTACAATAAAACTAATGGAAGTGAGTAAATGTTCCTAAGATTCATGTAATAAAAAAAGAAAGTTATTGAATATCTTACTCATCAATTTTTACATCCATACTAGCTAACTAGCATATAAGAGTATCAAGTCCATTCAAATGATAAAAAAAATTGGTGTCTTCTTTCACTCTAAAACTATACAGTTTCCTCTTAAAGTATATTATAGTTGTTAGAGAATTCATCATATAGAAGCTCTCTAGTCTAGTCTACATGAATGATGTTATTTCCTGTTTGATAGTATTGAAAATAACATTATCTACCAAACACATCTAAATGTGTTGAGAGTTCTCACATCTAAATATTCTCATTGTTCATTAGACACTCCCATTGTTTTCTTTGCCTTTCAATCCAGAGAAATGTGGATTCCTTGTCACACTAACAAATCCTACATATTGAGCTTCCACACTTAAAAGGTTTTTCTTCCCAATGAAATTCTTCACCTTCGACTTTGTGCTTGAAATCATTTCCATTCTCTACATAAAGATGTTTATATGAGTGATAATAACATACTCCATTTTAATTTCTTATGGCCTTCTTCATCAAACCTTGTTTTATCAATAATTATGACTTTGATACAACTTGTCAGCCCATTGGTTCACCATTCCTACACTTTAAACCCATGGAATCGATAATAGTTTAAAAACAGGTTGGTGTTGCATTAACAGTGGAATCATGAAATGTAATAACATATATGTTCTAGTAATGGTAATTGCAACATTATAACAACATAGATGATGTAGTAACAATGTTGCAATAACAATAATAGAAGGAATATACAAGAATATGTGTTGCAATAATATAAAAACGAAGTGGTCATAGAATCATAAAACATGGGTGTCACATCGATGGTGGAGTATTCACAACATGCACAAATGAAATTAAAGAAAACAAATTGCATAGAATAAAGGAAGAATAATAGTCATAAATATTCAACACAAGGAAAGGTTATTTGATCTTATTATTTAAGAGTTTTTTGGAAATTTGTGTCACCCTATAAGCTTCACAACCACATATATTTATAGAATGTGTTTTCACTTGGACATTCTTTCCACTTTAAATTCAAATGATTTGAACCCTCACCCCACCAAAAGATAAACAATGATACATTTTGAAAATATCAAATGTTCAAAATAATGAATAATGATACATTTCTATAACACATAATTTTGTGACAACTTTAACATTAAGTATCACTAAATGATAAGTGTTTAAATGTTTTCTTAGAATCCTTATCAATATATCCCATAAAAAACACCTACGCCTTTCATAAAGAAATTACTATAATAATGAAGTGTTTTAAGAGGGATTTGATACAATCCTTCCTTAAGAGAGGTGACTTGGAGTATGCTCTATAAACTCTTTTCTTGGCTAAGAGTTCATTTTGATTTGACATAAGGAAATAGGTTAATGACACAAGACCCATATGAATCTACTAGGAGTGAGAGCTTGCCCCCTTACAGATCACTAGTGGGTAGTTCAAGATTTCACGGTTTTCCTTGAATAATGGTGATGAGTCATCCTACATTGGAGGATTAACAATTGAATTATGATGAATTTTCCTCCTCTCTCTCTCTCTCTCTCTCACACACACACACACACACACACACACACACACACACACACACACACACACACACACACACACAGTCTATCTATCTATCTATCTATCTATATATACATATACATATACATATATATTCCTTTGAGGTCACAGGAAACAAGTTCATCCAAGATGAAAGTGGATGATTATGGAATTATAATATTTATTAATAAGTTGATTGAAGAAGTTGATCGAACGCAATGCTATATTTATAAGAATAAGAAATTTAGTAATAAATATACTTAAAATTCTCGAGGGTTACAAATGTTACAAGAATGGGACTATAGTTGTGGAGCTAGAAACAATATGAAAACAACTCATCGAGGGAGCTAATGTCTCCTTGGATGATTAAATCTATGTTGGAAAAATAATAAAAATGCCTTGTAAAGTCATATTTACAAGGAATTTTTATAGTTGAATAAACATATATTACCACTATAAAACCTTCTGTATTTATCAATTTTAACAATATAGAGTTCACTACAATAATGATTAAAACACAAATGAATCTCATTAGAAAATTCCAGTAAAGACATAAAGTTCACTGCAATAATCAAAATCATCAAACTGAAATAGAAACAACCATGGCAAGCAACACATTATTCATTTGATTGTTTCTAATAATGTTCTTTCAAAAAAAGGTCAAACATTATTCATTTGATTGTTTCTAATAATGTTCTTTCAAAAAAAGGTCAAACCAAAGAAGTGCTCAACAAATTCAAGAGATATGAGAGAAAATATCATCTAGCGGATGTAATTTATCATAATGCTAACCTAATGATTTAATATGCCATATAATAAACATTTGCACATTGTGCTAATTGAACTGCATTTACTAGGTGCAAAGGGATAAACAAAACATTGAATAACTAGTTCATGGAAGGAAATTAAAATTACTAGAAACAACCATTATAGAGGCTAACGATTCACATGTTAATGTAAATATAAAAAATAAAGGGTCAATGGCTTCATAAAATTTAGGCGTAAACATCTTACAATAATAGTTTGACCCACCAAAAATAAAATCTCCACGAAAATAATCATCGCTAGAGATACAAAACAATTCTTGGTGTAGGCAACTTTATTTGTGATCCGCAAAGGACAATAAGTATAAAATTGAAGGATAATTCCATTACTTTTAATTTTACCAAATATATTGAGTAATGTCCATTATAAGTAATTATTGGTCAGTTAGATACGAAAGTTTAGCTGTCTAAGCTAATATCACTACTACATATATGAATACATCTCGACGAAATAGTATAATGGTATGACTAAAATCAAACGTACTAATGAAAATTACAAGAATAATGTCGATTTTTTTGGTCTAATCTGGTTGCGTTCATCGGTCTTATGATGCGTGATTTCCATGCCATCATAATTACAATGTTTTTCATGGTTATTATAAGGCTGACAACAAGTGAATTCAATTAGGCTCTTCTATGCATTGAGCTATTCAAATGTCCACTCACTTTTTTTGACAGGTCAACCTTGACTTGGTCAATCAATGTCAGAATTTCGATGATACAAAAATTTATAAATATGTAACATTTAAAAGATGTTGTAACATTTAAAAGATGTTACATTCAGTGGTCGGTCAATTTTTTTTACTAGCTAACCTTCACTTGTTCAACGAACACCAAAATGTTAATGATACATAAATTTATAAATATGTTGCATTAAGAGATGTTGCGACAATTTTGCTATAACTACAATAATTCTAAAAAGTTATAAGATTTTCTTATCGAGAGAATATATATATATATATATATATATATATATATATATATATATATATACAAGAATATAATATATTTACTACACAACTCAATTTCATAAAATAATTATTGCACAATTTTTTTTTGGGAAGGGTTTAAAAAACATCAGTAGGGAAAAATGAAGGGATGATGAAAGATGTTATTTACCTTTCACGAAATGTGGGAGGTTGTTTCTCATAAGATTTTAAAAGAAATAACTAAAAGACATTACAGGGGACATGGGTACATTAAAGGGTGATCGAAGGAATATTGTCCCTTAGTAAGCTATATATTCATTATATAATATCTTTATATTAATTGTGTTTGTAAAATTTTATACTATTATAATATTTGTTATGTAGACTAATTTTTCATGATCTTTTGTAATTATAGATTCAATTTGCCGCCGAGTTGTCTAAATGTGCCAAGTAGTAGTATAAATTATGTTGTACAAGTTGAGGAACATGGAGAGGATATTGATGATTAAGTTAATGATCCTATCGAAGAAGATAACAATAATGGAAAAGTTCAAGATGATATGACACATGAATTTATATAATACTTGTTTTCTCGCACAGCCATTGATTAGGATGAGGACAATGATGATATTTTTTTTATGTACCTCTAACACAAAAGGCAATGGCACCACTTTATGAAGGCTCAAGAGTGAATATTCTCTTTATTACATTATTGTTAGTGAACTAAAAGGTTTTGTATGGTTTGTAAAACACTTGTATGACATATATCCTAAGCTATGTAATATGGTTCATTACATATTATACAAATTTGGTTTGTTTTTTTTACTTTTTTTTGTGTTAATTAATGTGTAAAATAAGAGTGCAATATTTATGAATAATATTATTTACACAATCTAGTGAAGTATCAACCTATAGATGCATGTCATAACAATCATATTATATACTATGGAAAACATCCATAAAAAACATGTTTGTCCTGTCAGAGAAGAAGATATCGAACCAATCAAATAAAAAAGGAAGTCCTTAAAAGGATATTTGTCATATTCCCATAATTCCATGTTTGCAAAAATTATTCAAGTCCAAAATCATAACACAGTTTATGGGTTACCAATGCATGGATGAAAAGTGGATATGGTGTGCTATAAATGCCTATAGATTGTTATGCATTTAGGGAGATTGAGGAAAAAATGCCACACTTTAAAGATGATCCTTATAATGTTAGGATTTCATTGGCAACTCAGAATGTTAATCCATTTAGAGAGCTCATGTATATTTTCTCAGTGTGGCCAATTTTTTTTGTCAACAATAAATTTCCTCCTTGGATGTCAATAAAGAGGAAGCACATAATATTGACAATTATTGTTCAAGGTATTTGTTTTCATTAATTTTTTGAAAGTAACATTTTCACTTGTATTTTTTGTTGCATCATATATTATATTTATGTATTTAATTATATATACATATCATGCTAGTAATTTTGTGTATTAAAAAAGTACAAAATTCAATATACGAATGTATATATCAAGGATCTTATCAATGAGTTACTAAAGTTATAAGGTAGAGGAAATTTCCATTCCATGCAATAGTTGTATGGGCAGTTCATGTTAGCCCAATAATAACCCATATTTGTGGTATGTAACGTTCTAGTATTGCACTTTAATATTATATAACTATTTGAAAGTAACATGCATGTTTTTTAAATAATCCCTCTGTATAATTAACATTAATCCATCTACTGCAAGTCTCCAAACAAAGGGTAAATTTTCATGTCTAGTTTTTGGTCCTAAGATGAAATATTACCATTCAAAATGTTTAGGAAAGGAGGTTTTTGATGAGTATATGCACTTCTTCTCTAAGAACCATAGGTATCATACTATTGTAAAAAATATTTTTAATTGAGAATAAGAGACTATATTAAAACCACCAAGAATGACACCTCATCTATGGAGGTTGGAATATAACAAAAATTATCAAGGTATTCAATTTGTTTATGTATTATATACGTAATGCTTCAATTTTATTTTTTTTTATTATTGAATTTATTTTACTATATTTGATGATTGTTGTTGTGATTTATTCTATTCTTCATGTTGTGAAGGTATTGTTGATGGACTTCCACGAGGAATGAAAAGTTATTCCACTCAATTCATGACGTTATCCTACTATGAGAACCCAAAAGTAGCTCATTTGTCTGATACAATGCATATCAGGAAGAATTTGACAAAAATGTTTTGGTGAATCATAGATGGTAGGAGGGATAAAGATAAAAAGTTCAAAATTTGTAATTCATTTAGGAAGCCAATCATGCAATGAAAATTGGGATACACTCAAATAGTGATGGAGACCGAAATAGCCTTCCATGGTTATTAACAGAGAGGTAAAGTGATGATGTAAAAGATGTAATTCAAAGAATTAAATTTCCCACCTTCTCTCTTCAAACATAAATAATATCTTAAAAAAGAAAGGTAAATTTGGTGGGGTAAAAACACATGATTTCCATACCTTCATTAAAGTATTTATCTTGGTATATATATTTCTATATTGGTATACATCTTCATATTTATTTTTTTCTACATTGGATTAAACAGATTAGATAACAATTGATTTGTATTGTTATAGTGCATCCTACCTCTATCTCTCCCAAATGATTTCAACAACAACATCAAACAAGTTGTACATGATCTTTGAAAATACATGAGGTAAGAATAAATTTATATGCAAAGTGTTTTTCAATTTATTTTTAAACTTAATGACATGTGTTTTAATTGTAATGTAATATATTATGTTTTGTTGAAACATGTTATTTGCTTGCATCATCTGTAGATGGATGTCATTAAAATAAATCCATAAAGAATATATAAATTATTTGAAGAGATAAATTCCTTAGCTAATGTGTGAAATGAAAACATATCTACACCTAACATTTTTAAATTCATAAGAACACTACCTCATACACCAAGTTGAGGAGATTGAATTGTGTGGATCTATACATACAAGGTCAATGTGGATGGTGGAGAGGCACTTGAAATCATTGAAGGCTTTGGTTATACAAAGAGCATGTCCTAAGTGTTTTATGATGGAGGGATATATTATATATCAATCCATGGTGTATATTAGTTAGTGCTTTCCTAAATTAGCAACAAATATGCATGTGGATCACATTTGTGACATGAACTCCATCAAAAAGATTGAAGGGAAGAACCTATTGGGGAAAGGTTAAATGAGAAACGTGAGAGGTAATTAAATATTTGTGGATAGTTATATTACATATAACTTTTTCATATTTGTGTTTATCATACTTATTAAAAAATTATTATTTCATTAATTGTTATTATGGACCATGGTAACAAATATTTATTGATGAATTATGATTTTATGATACAATTGGTCGAGAGTGGGATGCACTACATATGTACATTAAAAATAATATTGGCTAGATGAAGGTATGGATTCAAAAAATGTATACAATGTGATGGTAGGTTATCATGGGAACAAGTTTATACATAATTTCTTACATAGAGGGAAATTGATTAAACAAATGGTTTGGAAATATAAACTTGAAATGATGCATTTTCACCCTGCAATATTTTATTAAGTTATTTTATAAATTATTTATGTGAATGCAAGTGTTTTTATTAGATACTTTCAAATTTATGTAAATATGTTTATTAATTGAAAATTCCTTTCTTATGTGTTTGGCATATTCTAGTTGAAATACCACAAGGCTATATGGTACAATGGCCATAATTTCCCCTTCAAAAGTTGGATGAAAAGAGGAAAACTTCTGATTATGGGATAACTACAGTCTTCTAGGTCATTAAAGTTTCCTCTAGAACTTATAGATGTCTCCAAGTCCCTAAAATTTGATATTATGGGTTTTTGGATGACATACTTGACTGTCACTTTAAATCCTTCAAATTGGTTATGTTCACCATCAAGTGGTACATGCTACAAATGAATGATCATGATCCTAATAGAACTCTTATTTGACATGATAAGATATTTACCATGGTTAATAAAAGGTCATTTGAGACAAAAATAGATCACTATGTTCTTCAAAGCCAATGTGAACTGGTTTTTTAGTCATATATTTTAGGTAGTGCGGCTTAGTCATATGTCGTTATATGTGATCCAAGAGGAAGGATGGTAAAGTATAATGCAATAGAAGAATATGATATTGAAGAAGAAAATGATGTAGATGAGTAGTTAGTTCATGTTGCAGATGACAACATTGAAGAAGTTCAAGGAGATGTTTGAGACAATGTTTTAGATGAAGATGACATTAACAATATATTGTCATATGAAGAACTTGAAGAAGCCTAACCAAATGTAGGAGAAAATGTTCCTCATGGTAATATTAATGGAAATGATGACATTGATTATGATGTTGATATGTCTAATCCTTTCAACATCAATTCTAAACAGGATGATACAAATGTTGATTTGAATGAAGAATAATCTTAATGATATCCAAATATTGAAATGTTCGAGGTATGCATCTATATGTCTTAATTTGATTTGTTATGTTTCATTCACCTTAATGATTTTTGTTTGATTTTAGTTATGCTTAATTATTACTATGTTTCTTTCACATATTTAATAGTAGATAAATTGGGTATTGGGTAATTAAGATTACTATGAGGGATGGAATGTGGGCATATGAGCTTTCACCTTCATGTGATTGGAATTGTTGAGTAGAGAATATGCTATTCTTGAAACCAAGAAAATATTAGGGTCCAACCCTAACCCATTTATTTATGTAATAAGCATAATGGGCCTAGTTAGAGCCGTAGTTAGTTAGTTGAGACATTACATGTAAGTGGTTAGCTGCATTAATAATAACTATAAGTGGTTGACACAAATTATAGAAAAGGGACTACAATAATTAATAAATGGGCCATAGTTAATAAATAAAGTGGTTAACCCGTATTATGCAACAAAACACTAATAGTTAGGGTTTTGGATTATAAATAGTCATAGATAGCAAGGGAAGAATCATCGAGTCATATTTTAATTGAGCTCTACACTGTTGGAGGTTTCCACCTCGAAGAGGAAAGTGAACATTGTAATTTTCTCCTAAAAAATAAAATATCTTTGCAGCTTGTCTCAATTCATGTGATATTTCTGTGTTTTTGGTAATATTGTTTCATATTTCTGGCATTTTTTTATCCTCATGGGTCAAGTGCATAACAAGTGGTATTAGAGTACTTGCCAGGGCCAATTGTAGCTCCAATTTTCACAGAATTGTTTTTAGGCTAGAGACATGTTCCAGAGTCTTGAAACCATAAGATTTGTTGTTGAGCACATAAACCTATGGATTTGGGGAGACATGCACGTAGGAACTAGAAGAGGTGGTCACTCTTATTTCACTCCATTGTAACCCCTATGGGTACCCCTTTGAGTATTAATGCATTATATAGAACCACACACAGACTACACTTCCATGTATCCTTGGGTATATCGAACGCCACATAAAGTGACCTGAAACCTAACCTTAGATAAGCCATCAACCATCTTGTTGCTATAGTACAGCGAGAAAATAATTTAGGGAGATTACTCACATACACAGTAGGGTATTCTGGTAATACGACTAAGGGTATGATCTATCCCCCTTAGTTAATGCTCTGAAATATTGGGTTGAGTAATATTGTTGGACCACTGTGTATATGGTGATATGTAGCACCTCACACTTCTTTTTTACCATAGTTCCCTCAACTATGTGAATATCACCCCCTACCTATTTATCCATATCAGATCTAGGAGTTGGGGTTTCGCTGACATTATATGGATCATATCCAACAGTTGGGGTTATATCGTCACAACACATATTAGATTCAGTAGTTTGGGTTTTCACAACATAGATTATAATATTTGTGCATTGAGGGTTTTGGCTACCATATTCCAGATCAGATTGTAACAACACATTTTCGAGTGTGAAACCTTTGGGGTTTCGATTACTATAGTCGAGGCCCAATTTTTACAAGATATTGGTGGTATCAAGCATTATGGATTCTGACCACCTTAGTGTTGATCAACATCGAGTAAAACTCCTTTCAGAGTATTAAAAAGGAAGAAGCTTGGGGACATCTTAGGATGCTTGCAAGAGACCTAGCCCATCAGATTTGTTGACACCTAATCCTCATGATTGGGTGAATATATGTAAATAGGTAAATAAGCAATATGAATAGTCATCAGGAGATGAACTGAACAGTCTCTCCCTCATGTATATAAGGAAGACCTACCTGATGGAATAAAATAATAATCATTTTTGCCTTGAGGAGTTACTGCCTGGCCTAACATGGTATTAGAGCCAGCTCCTAAAATAGTTGTAACTCCCTTCTGCCTACTACTCTCTATCCACTGTACACTGCCTCTGTGCACTTTGTCTACCATAATTAATGTTAAACGTTGATCCACTGGTAAAGCTTTGTAAATGGTGTCCATTGGTAAAGCTTTGTAATGGGGCGCTCCCTCCATAAGCTAGTATATCATGTTGCTCTCTCCATAAATGTTGTTGAATATTCTGTACATAACGTTGTTGCATATAACGTTGTCTGGTATCCTTGAAGAAGTTCTATTGCAACAATAGTTGCTCCTTCAAAACCCAGACCTTCTCTCTCCATGCTAGCTAGCCTCCCTCCGTATGTTGTTGCTTTCTCCACACTAGTATAACAATGCTCCAAGTTCAATCCTTGTATGAAATTCTTGGTAAATGCTGATATAAACATTGTTTCATATATACGCTGCTCCTGGTAGCTGTTTCATATACGTTGCTCCCTCCATATAAACGTTGTTTCATATACACTGCTCTTGGTAGCTGTTTCATATACGCTGCTCCCTCCATATAAATGTTGTTTCTTATATGCTGTCACATATACGATGTTTTGAACGCTGGTACAATATTAGCAGCCTTGAAGATGATTTAAGTCTTTCTTCTGTTGCACATGGTATTGTATGGGCTATGAAATCTCTGCATTTGAAAATGGGTTGTATGATGCAGTGAGTGTGGATTATCTCTATCAAAATTTTGCCGATAGTTGTTGATGTTGCATTGACTATGCAATGCATTGGTTTTTATGGTAAGTACCATGCATTGGATTTTTCTCTTGAAGCCATTACATGTCTTGGTAAATTGACTATGCACTATCCAATTTTATGAGAGCCAAATAGTGTTTTTAAATTGTGAAAAATCCCTTTTTTAATGAAGACCGAATCGGGTTTTTAAATGGTGAAAAGATTACATCAATGGTATGGTATATACATATACAAAGGGACGTATGGTAATTGAGGCTTTTTTATAAAGGGGATGTATGGCATATACATATATAATGGTGGATTTATATGAGGTTTAAAGAAAAACACTTATATGGGTCACATGGTATTGGATTGATATGTGGTGAATTTAAGTTGGGAGTACTGCGTGAAGGGCCACTATCACTCTGGTGGAACTCTGATATAAATCTTCTTGTATGCATTGTAAAGCTTTGTGTTTAGCGATGCATATTTTTTTATATATTTATGGTATATTTAGGTTGCCATATATATATATATATATATACACACACAGTCACTCATATTTCAGCTATCTCACCCATATATTCTATACTTTAGTGTTGTCCAAATGAATGCCAATTAACATTTGAATTTGTTGTCCCATCTTGTTTTTCCCATTAAGAGTAAAATTTTGCAGCAGAATTTTTTGTTACAGTATGCATTCAATAGGAAGAGGTGGTTGAAGAGGAAGAGGAAGATATTTCAGAGGTAGGGGGGGCAAACACTCTCAAGGAGAAAATGCAGATTTGCACTGCATATGATGCAAGAGAAATGGATCACATGATGCCTCTACATGCAAGTTACCATGGGACAAAATTGAGCAGAAAGGAAACCAGCAAAAAGGTAAAACTGATGATACAGACAAAGGTAAAGCACCTAAATCCGCTCACTATGTTGTGGCACAATGTAATGTTGGAGTAAATGAAGATTTATTTAATGCTTAAATTGCTTCTTCGAAGAATGATTGGTTGCTTGATTCAGGAGCAACCTGCCACATGACTCATAGAAAATATTTTTTTGAAGAATTTACTGACAATGTTGATGGAGCAGTATACTTTGCAGACCAATCAAAAATCAAGCCATCAGGACTTGGCACAATCAGGCTTAAACTGCCTAATCTTCCAGACTTTCTTCTACATCATGTTCTATATCTCCCATAGCTCAAGAGAAGCTTGTTGTCCTTGGTCCACATCCACCAACAAGGTCACTCCATTCATATGTTTGATGGCAAGCTTGAGGTAGGGAAAGCATCTGAGCACTCACTTTTCATGAGGGGAAGAAAATAAGAAAGGCTTCTCAAGCTACAAGGAACCTCTGCTCGTGCACAACATTTCTCATACAATTCTCATCATGAAGAAGGTACACTTCCATCAAGTTTATTATGGCATGCTAGATTTGGACATTTGAACTATGACAGTCTCCACTTGTTGAAGAAAAATGGTGTTGCTAGTTTGCCTACAATTCCTAGGAAACTTAAGCAATGTGATGCTTGCATCCTAGGAAAGCATAGCAAATAGCCTTTTCATGATTCACATTCAAGAGCACATAGAAAAATTGAACTCATTCATTCAGATTTATGTGGCCCAATGACTGTTCCTTCTGCAAATGGAAACAAATATATAATGACATTTATTGATGACTACACCAGAATGTGTTGGGTTTATTTATTGAAGAACAAATTTGATGCTTTTAAAACATTTAAGAAATTTCATAAATGGATTGAAAATGATGCACAATCTCATATTGGGTCTATTCGCACTGATAATGGAAAAGAATACACATCAAATGAATTTGAAAACTATCTTCGCCAACATGGGATCAAACATCAAACAAATGTTCCTTATAATCCCCAACAGAATGGTGTAGCTGAAAGAATGAATAGGACAATCTTAAATATGGTACGATCCATGCTCTTCTTCAAAAATGTAAAGATGATGTTTTGGGTTGATGGTATTTTATGTGCTGCATACATAAAGAATAGATGTCCATCTAATGCTATTAGAAACAAGACTCCATATGAAATGTGGTATGAACATGTTCCTTCGGTAAAACATCTCAGGGTCTTTGGTTTCACCTGTTATGCCTTGATACCAAAGGTACATAGAAACAAACTTGGTGCTAGAAGTTGTAAGTGTATCTTCCTGGGGTATTCAAACACCTCCAAAGCATACCATCTCTATGATGAAGTAAATAAAAAGTTTGTTGTATCTAGAGATGTAATTTTTCTTGAATCACCCAAAATTGACAATGTTGTTGAGGGGCAACTTGATCACTTGTATAGATTCGCAAAAGAAAAATCATTTCAAGAATTTGATAATCAGATTCCACATCTTGAAGGGGGGATTCCTATACTATATCAACATGTGGAATCTTCTTCTGAGGAACACTCTCCCCCGCATGAAACTCAACAACAGATGATGCTTTAAGTGATGTGATTGATAGAATTGGGAGACTCAATCTTGATTCAGTTCGAACTCAATCAATGGAGCAGCCTGGACCATCTAAGAAAGGTCCCCCAAAGTGGCTGACAAAGACACTTGAAAGTGTTCATCCTGATGAGGTTGGAAAGACGGGAACTAGAAATTCAAACCAGCAAAATGGAGGTGATGTGGATGACTGTAATTCACATGTTGATATGGATGTTTCTTATGATTGTGAATTGAACTTGACTACAGATTTTGAACCAACTTCCTTCAAAGAAGTTGCTTCTCATGATGATTGGAAAGAAGCGATGCAAAAGGAGTATGATGCCCTCATAAAGAATGGCACTTGGAAGCTGGTCGATCCTCCATTAGGAACCAAACCAATTGGCTGCAAGTGGGTCTACAAGAACAAGTATAAAGCTGATGGCTCACTTCACAAGCACAAAGGTAGGCTTGTGGCAAAAGGTTTTGCACAGAAGGAAGGGGTTGATTATGAGGATAATGTTGCCCCCATAACAAAATGGGCTACCATCTGAACACTCTTTGCCCTAACAGCTCAGAACAGTTGGAAAGTCCATCAAATGGATGTAAAAACTGCTTTCTTGAATGTAGATCTAAAAGAGAATGTTTTTACGTCCCAGCCTGAAGGATTTGCTATGAAAGGACATGAACATAAAGTATCCAAACTTGTAAATCCCTTGTGTGGCCTCAAACAAGCACCGTGAGCTTGGTATGCAAAACTAACTGAGCATCTTCTGAAATTCAATTTCAAACATTATGATCTTGATGGTGTAACTTTATTTGTCAAGAAAGTTGGCAAAACAGTTGTATATCTTGTGGTATATGTATATGATCTTTTGATGACAGGTAACAATGAAAGCTACATTGCATCCATAAAGAAGGAATTGGGGAAAAATTTTGAAATGACTGATTTGGGCTATGTTCATTACTATGTTGGCATTGAAGTAACCCAACATCCGAAGTCCATATTTCTTTCTCGAAAGAAATACATAGGAGATCTGTTGAACAGGTTTGGCATGACAAAATGCAATCCTCTTACTACTCCAATGGAACATAACGTAAAGCTCACATCTATTAAAGGAAAAGAATTTGAGGATACAACAAAGTATAGACAGCTTGTAGGAAGTCTCAACTACCTAAATACTACCAAACCAGACATTTCATTTGTTGTTGGAATCCTCTCCAGGTTTATGTAAAAGCCTTGTGAGGGACATTGGTTTGCTGCAAAAAGAGTTCTAAGGTACTTGAAGGGAACTCAAGATTTTGGAATCAAGTATACACAGGTGGACGACTTCAGATTGATTGGATACTCTGATTCATACTTCGATAGAGACAAAGAAAATGGGGTATCTACTTCAGGATATGCTATGGGTCTTGGATTAGGAGTTGTCTCCTAGAGATCATGCAAACAATCAGTTCCAGCAGATTCCACAATAGAAGCAGAATACGTGGCAGCAGCTGAAGCAACAAAAGAAATTGTATGGCTTAGGAAAATTCTTGAAGATTTGCAGGTAAAACAAGTACAATCAACTCCATTCATGATTGACAATACCTCTGCAATAAAGTTGGCCAAGACTAAATATCATCTAATTTGACATCATGTGGAGGCCAAAACAATCCATCTCCGTCATTGTTCCACAAATGAGCTAATTGTAGGCATCTTCACCAAAGTGCTTGGAAGAGAAAAGCTTGAACAATTTAGAATGATGCTTGGACTCACCAACATCCCTTCATATTAGGCGGGGGGGGAATGTTGACACCTAATCCTCCAGATTGGGTGAATATATGTAAATAGATAAATAAGTAATATGAACAGTCATCAGGAGATGAACTTAACAGTCTCTTCCTCATGTATATAAGGAAGAACTACCTGATGGAATAAAATATACTAATCATTTTTGCCTTGAGGAGTTACTGCTTGGCCTGACAAGATTTAGGAAAATGAGTTGATCGTAGTCATACCATTCACCTCTAAGCCCCCAATTTTCATGCAGTCCAAATTTTTTCCTGACAAGACTCGAAGTGACCTACATAACTAGACTTCTGAGCTTGTCATATTTCCAACCATACTACTCTTAAGTAAGCTCAAAATTTGACTAGGGATAGTGTATGTACAATACCATGTGCCAAGTTATGGTTCCAGAGAAGCTAGTGGCGAGAGTTGAACTCTTAATAGAAAACTCCATAACTTCCAAACATCCATTGAATAAATCATAGAAGCATTGGTTTCCTTGCAGATGACTTGCAAAACCATATGGGAAGAACATAGTGTTGATGCACACATAGAAGGATAATATAGCCATCACATGCATTTCCATGGAGGTCATCAATATTCGAGCCACAAAACACTCAAGCTAGACATGTAAAAATTTGATGGCTCTAACCCAGCAGTATGCATGGCACAAATGGAACATTATTTCCACTTTAACAATATCTAGGAAGATGAAACTAAACTACATGTGGGATGTCTTTACTTGGACCATGAGCAATGGAAGTTGTGGAAATGGCATAAAAAATGTTATCTAGGGAGGCCAACTTGGAACATGTTCTCGAAGCCATTTTTTACTACTTTGATCGGGAATCTCACTTTTTGGGTTGTCTCACTAAGCTCACGAAAACTGGTATAGTACAAGACTACATTGCAACCTTTGAAAAATTGGCCATCTAGACTGAAGGAATAGGAGATTCCTTTTACTTCGAATATTTCATCAGTCACTTAAAGGAAGATATTCAAGCCCATTTCAAAATGCATCACCCAGCTAATTGATTGGAAGCATGCAATAAGGCCTTAGAGGTAGAATTCATTTTAAATTCCCAATCCAATCATCCAAATTTCATCACATGGGCACATCCCACCTCGACTACATGCCCCACACAAACACTTGAGGTTAAAAAGGTGTCGTTGGCACAAATGGATAAAATAAGGAAACAAGGACTCTGCTACTATTGTGATGACAAATACTCCTCAGGACATAAATTCAAGGAACCAAAATTCTTTCAAATTGATGCTACTAAAAATAATTATGGCGATGAAGCTCCATCTACTAAAGTGACTGAGGAGGAAGATGGTCAACCCTTAACTAACTTAGACACTGATACTCGAGCTATGCCAAATGAGTTGATTATCTCACTCCATTCCCTCGCGGACATTTCTTCTCCCCATACTCTAAAAATACAAGGTTTTATTAAACATTGATCAATAGTGGTGTTGTTTGATAGTGGTAGCATGCATAACTTTGTCCATAAGAGAGTAGAAGTAATAGTTCATTGTTTTGTCAGGGAAATATCTAATTTCCAAGTCATGATCGCTAATGGGGGGACCATAAAAGCTGAACGCCGTTGTTAAATTATTAGGCTTCAAATATGGTATTATCACCTCAAAACCCACATGTTTTCCATTGAAATGGGTGGTTGTGACATTATCCTTGGTGTTGAATGGCTCCAGACACTGGGAGATATCACAATGGACTCCTAATAGTTATATATGAGCTTTAAGTTGAACGAACACACACATACATTGTGGGGACTCAAGGCAGGTGTTCCTACTATCATCGGCTTGCATCAAATGGAGACACTTTTAAAAAAGGGCAATCATGTGACAGTAGCACAATTTAATTCCATTCGTTCCATTGAATCCACTCCTCCTCCGATTCATATTGATATGGAAAAGGTATTAGATCACCACTAGCAGGTTTTTGGTAAAACAAAGGAGCTCACACCCTCTATGGGTGAACATGATCACATCATCCCTTTGCTGCTGGGTACCGAGCTACCAAATGTCTTCCCCTATCGATATCGTTTTCCCAAAGGAATGATATTAAAAAAATCATTAAGGAACTCCTCGAAGCTAGTGTTATATGTCCCAACAACAACCCTTATTCATCTCAGGTGGTCATGGTTCTAAATAAAGATGGCGAATGGCACATGTGTCTAGAATTTAGGGCCCTCAAGAAGATCACCATTAAGGAAAAATTTCCTATCCCAATAGTTGATAATCTGCTTGATGAACTACACAGTTGCAAATTTTTTACCAAGTTGGACCTCCGCTCAGGCTATAACCAAATACTGATTGAGGAGGTTGATATTCTTAAGACAACCTTCTAAATCATGAAGAACATTATGAGTTCTTCATCATGCCATTTGGTCTCTTAATGCCCCTTCAACTTTTTAGAGCCTCATAAACCAACTTCTAAAACCGTATCTAAGAAAATTTATCCTGGTATTTTTTATGAGATTCTTATTTACAACATACCATGGGACACTCACCTTTAGCATGTTGACTAGTTATTACAATTTCTCAAATATCATAAACTCTTTGTAAAATTATCCAAGTGTTCCTTTGCAATGGAAGAAGTAGGGTATTTGGGACACATTGTGGGCTGTGAAGGAGTGAGGGTTGATCCAAAAATGATTCAGGCAATGCAAGACTGGCCCCAACCGAAAACCTTGAAGAGTTTGATGGGATTCATTGGATTAATGGGCTAATATCACAAATTTTTCTACAATTATGGATGCATTTCTTGACTCCTCACTAATATTCTCAATAAAAAAATCATTTCTTTGGACTGGTTGTTGGCTTAAGGGGGCCTGACCCAGGTTCAGATTTGTTTGTGCCAACCAACAAAACCATAATTGTTGTCCCTTTCGGCAACAACCTGCAGAGTGAAGGCTACAGTCTCAAACAAAGAAGTATTGGGGGATGCTAGAACTAGGTTTCCAAATCCAGAGATAGTGTGATAAGTGGTCTTAAGCTCTTGTAGCTCAGATCTTCCTTCGCGCAAATTGGTATCCTTCTATGACCTGCCATTGTAACTATAAGGAAATGGTTCTAGACCTTCACAAAGGTCTGCAATCAGACTTTAGAGACTTAAAAGAATAAAATTGTCCACTTTCACGCACTAATTAATAACCCTAGATATTCCTTCCCACAGATCTATCCACTTCATCAGAAATCATAACTGATTCAGCATTTACTTTTCAAAAACAAATAATCACTTAGTTCATGTATAAACAGATTCAATAGATTCGCGCAACATTTACACATTATTCCACAAAAAAAGATATTATTGAGCGAAAAAAAATAACATAAATAGAATTAACAATAATACTCACATGCAAGATATTTCTTCAAAATTAGTCTTTATTTAGTTCCAACATTCAATTTACAGACTTCTCCACCCTCCGCACTTAGCTATAGGGATCCACACACCCAGGTGCAGACTTACTAAGGCCTCCTACGCACTCAGCTGAAGGAGCCTTCCCCTTTCACCTAAGTACAGGAAGAACAACCTTACTGCCTTAGCACTTGCCCAAAAATCTCTATCTTGACTTAGTTACTTATCTACTTACTAACATACTCTTCTAGAATTGCTATGAATCAAATATATAACATTTCCAACACAATACCATGGCCTGCGACTGATGGGTGAGTCTCAAAACTGACCTACTACTTACCCAAACAAGGGGATAAAGCCCCTTTGAGTCTTATATAGTTGCATGCTCTGCATCCACATTTTGCAGAGACTTTACATTCTTTACAACACATTTTACAAAATTGGGCTAAACTAACCCCAAAACTGACCTGGGGACCCTATCCCAACATGCCCCCGACACAAATATGGTGACTCGCCCTCAAGTCACTTGGTTGGGGCCTCAATTTTGCTACAGAGGTCACCTAACATGACCTGTGAAGCTGTTATGTTAGCAGCGCTTTGCACCGTGACCTGTTGCACTTCCTCTACTAACATCTTTATTGTTAGGCCTTCCACTACTATGTGTATTGTTCTTAGTGTCTGTTGCAGTAGATTTAACTTTTCTCGAAGCGGTAGAGTAAGATGAAAGGCTTCCTTTATCCATGGCTATAATGTAGCCTTTGTAGTTCTTCCATATATGATTGCAGCTTCTTGCCTTCCTGCAATTTTGTGAGGTGTTTTGTTGGTGCCAAAGCGCACACAGTCACTAAGACTTCATCATATTTACGCTATGTATCACTGATATTTGTATTCAACCTTTACAATTTTGGTTCCACTTGCAAGTTCATCCACAACTCCATGGCATGATCAAAAATCATTGTGCAATATGTGTATACTATATCTAATGTATGAAAATTTTCAATAATACTTGCTCTACGTTGTTCCCGAACCTCTGGTGGAGTGGTTAGCTCCAACTTTAGCTGTAGCTTTGAAATATTCATGTGAAAATTGAAGGTAACTTTATCGATCTCATCCTTTGATGTGTGGACCACAACAGCCAAATTTCTGACTTTTGTTGTAGTTGTGGCATCCTCATGTATGTTCAATTCATGAACTATCTTGTATGCTTACTCAATTGCTATCTCCGGGCTCTAACTTCGCACTTGCAGTTCCTCATTTTCCTTCAAAGCTTGAGCTTTCTCCACAAACATTTGTTCATTATTCACCTTGAACTCATTGATGACTGCAAGGGTGCACTACTCTCTGATCCGTAACTCATCCAAAACCCCCTGATGCAGTGCATTGAGAGTTTGAAGCAGCAACATGGCCAAGTTTACTCCCATGTCCTTCACTATACTTGATACATCGTGGTCCTAATCTGAATCCACGCGAAAAAACCCTTCTGGTAAAGGTATTACTCTGAGGTCCAAAGTCTATTCCATCTCTACTACTATCCTGCTTCCCTGTGCCAGGCTAGCATGCACCCCACTCTCTTGCCCAGTGCTCGCTTGAATCCTACTGGACTGGATATGTAGCTAGTGTAGATCTTTCTGGATGCTCCCTAATGTCTACATATAATTTTTCAAATTTCTACCACAACTATGTTGTTGTGTCTCTGACCTTGTTGATGATCTCATCAAGATCCCCTTCTATGAGGACCATTGGGTCGATGCGCGTCTGCTTCTCTGATTTATGTTTCTATTGTGGCCCAACAATTGTCTCCTTGTTTTGCTTCTTCAATGTGAAAGGATTGCTTTGCTCTAGTTCATCGCCTAATTCATGTCTTGGTAGTTCTTGCACATCTCTATGCTGGAATTCGATTCTTCAATTTCCTCTATACCAGTACACTCTGCCTTCGCATGCTCCTTCATAACATGATCTTTTTCCTTAGCTTCATTAGCAGCAAATTCTCTCTTGTCTTGCTCAGCTAGAGCTCATGCTACCTTCTGCGTTACCTCTTTGTGCTTCTGTGTAGCAATCGACTGTGCATCATAGCTCTCAACACCCTTGCTGGTACCTGCATCAAGGTTTGTGAGTTCGTGCCACTTCATTGGCCAACTCCCAACGATCTCTTATACATCTATTGCTGAGACTAAGTATGGAAGCTTGTGTCATATAAGATTAGGGTCCTTTCATGGCCTAATTGATACATTGTGGAAATCGGCCTTAAACTTCGTGAAGGCCTTTAGGTGCTCGTACAAAGTTGGGGACAGTCATGGTCATTGTGATGACTGTCCTAAGATCCATCTCCATAAATATCCAGGAAATTTTTTATTCTTTGATCCGCTCTGGACTCTTTGTCGCCCACAAAAATGTGAACTTCGCTACCTCCGGTAAGCCTTCCGCCTGTGAAGGAAACTAGGTGTTCTTTAGCAACTTCAATGGTACATACTACTGACAGTAGAAGCCACACATAATGGAAAGGCTATTGTCCTCTTGAGTTTCGTGACAATTCACGAAGATCTAAATAGAAAATGGCATCAACCGATGGTACTCATCCACCCATGTTATTCATCCACCCATGGAATTTAACCATCGTATTATAAGTGGCATCCACCCATGGTATTCATTCACCCATGGTATTTTCCCATGGTATTGTGAAATCTACCCATGGTATTCATTCATCCATGGAATTGGCCCATGGTATTGTGACTTCCACTCATGGTATTCATTCACGCTTGGAATTGACCCATGGTATTGTGACATCCACCCATGGTATTCATTCACCCATGGAATTGACCCATGGTATTGTAACTGAAAAATATTATAAGTAACAAGTCGCATTTTGTAGGACAAACTGTCTACCACAATGTAGCATTTATAGTTATTCTCCTTTTCACTTATAGTATTTTTCAGTTACAATACCATGGGTCAATTCCATGGGTGAATGAATACCATGGGTGGATGTCACAATACCATGGGTTGATTCCATGGGTGAATGAATACCATGGGTGGATTTCACAATACCATGAGTCAATTCCATGGGTAAATAAATACCATGGGTGGATGTCACAATACCATGGGTGAATGAATACCATGGGTGGATGTTACTTACAATACCATGGGTGGATGCCACTTATAATACCATGGGTAAACTCCATGGGTGGATAAATAACATGGGTGGATGAGTACCATGGGTTGATGCCATTTTCTATTCAGATCACACAAAGAACTTCTTGCAAAAATAATTCACCTAGTTGTATTGTACTCCCTTCGTGCACTCAAAAACCAATGAGACTACAACCACCGAAACCTCATCCACGCGACATTTCCTCATTATTCTTTTTGCAAGTATTTGGGCAGCGAACTACACTGCCTAGTCCTAAATAGAGTAATAGAGTATCCACGTGACTTCTTTACGAGACCAAATAATGACTTCATTTTGTTTGCTAACTCCTTTTCTCCACTTTTCCCTCCAAACTACTTGGCATGGTCCACACCTTTGTAGGGACACTTTGTTATCCGATGAATTATCATACCTGTGATCAGGATGGGATCTCCCAGCCATAGGCACCCATCATGAACTAGTGCGAGAAACTAGCACACACACACCATGATGATTATTGATCTGTGAAAATGCAGCACAAAGAGCATGTGTAGCAACCTGGACTGCTCAACACCTCTGACCCATTTCATGGGTTCCAATTGCATAACTCTAGTCTCTTCATAGTAGATCTTATTCATATACTTGCTAGCAGCCAAATGCATGAATCTCTCATGTTCCGTGAGATCCAAATCCTCCACCTTCAACATTGGGATGCACACTAAGGTTGTACCTTCAAATTCCACATTTTCCAGCAATAAGGGTGTCGGGATTGTAAACTTCTCGGAATCATGGTTTTTCATAACTTTGGCCTTCCCTTTCCATGGAGGGATATACTTTGGGACCCATGTGATCGGATCAACCTCCTCAGCATCCAATTCCTCCACACCTTGGAATTCTTCTTGCTCCAGATCTGCAACTTTCTTCAGCTTCTTACCCTTCTTCTCCTTTTGTCGAACCTCTAGATTCATTCTCTGTGACTGTCTCACTGACATGGGTTTCTTTTTCTTCTCTTTTATGGCTGATTACGTCGGCTTATCCAACCTCGGTGCCATAGGTACAGTGGGTGTAGTTTCCATAGACACAACCTCAAACCCTTTTGCTTACAAAACAATGACTTCTGAACTGATCGACACAGACATATTGGAAAGAATGATCTTCTACTTCCTGTTGGGATGGGATCCCCTGTTGGGATGGGATCCCCTGGGTCAGTTTTGGGGTTAAAAACCTAGGTTTTGATGTATTTTATGTAAATGATTTAAAGTCTATACAATTTGTGGATGTGGAGCGTGTAGATGATTAGGAGTCAAAGGGGTTTTAGCCCCTTGTTTTATGTAAAGTTTGAGTCGAATTTGAGACCCACCCATGGTTCGCAGACCATGGGATTGTATGAAAACAGGTATAAATATATGTGTGTCTTAGAAAGTCTAAGGCATGAATAAAGATAGTGATGGATTCAATGGGTCAATAGAAGAGAAGTGTTGGCACAAGGAAGTACGTAAGAAAGGAGAAGAGAGACTCTACAGGTGAGTGTGCAGAGGCATAGGTGGAGTCTGCAACTAAGTGCGTGGACCCCTGTAGCTGAGTGTGCAGGGTAGTTTAGAGTCTGTAAAGTTGAATTGAAGATCAATAAAGAAGATTACCAAAGAAACACTATGTATATATGTTTACCTCTATTTACGATATATGCTATGGATAAATAATGTGTTTATGAAATATTGATCTAAGGATGCATGATTCACTTGAATAAGTCTTAATAGATGAATGCAATAAGTCTTAACAGATGATTCCGTAGTACTTTCGCGAAGGTTGTGTTGAATTCGGTTATGTTTTATAAATAAATTAAGTAGATCTATGTGAACACTAATCTAGGATTGTTCTCTGATGCACATAAGTGGATGAATCCACCGATAAAGGTCCACAAAATCCAATCAAACACCTTCGCAATGGTATGAATACTATTTCAATAGAGTTGCAGTGTCGAGCCTTAGGGGCTTATAGATCTACGTGAAGGTAGAATTAGGGCACTAAAAGACATCACAATCCTCTATGGATGGAGAAACTTGGTTCTAGAATCCCCCCATGCAGCTTCAGGTGAGACTGTAGCGTGTGCTATGCAGGTTGTTGTTGGAAGGGCCAGTAGTGTGGGGTTTTGTTGGTTGGTGCAATTAACTTTGAACCTACGTCAGGACCCTGTAAGACAACAAATGGTTTCGTTGCCTATAATAGGATCTACTTGAAGGAGATGTGTGATGTTGCATGACTAGAACCCGACGTAGAAGGAAATTGAAAAGTGGTTGGATAGAAAAAATCAGGAATTCACAGTGTAGGAAAACAAGAATTCGTGCATGCCAAAGGAGAAGTGGTTAAACAAGTACATGTACACAGAGATACATGAGATATTCTTCTGCACTTTTCTCATCAAACTATATGAGTGGTTAGCTAAACTGACAGCCATCCAAGGAAGGTGGAAGCTTGATAATCTTATAGTGTGGACTCCAAAATTAGTGTGACGATTAGAAGCCTTTGAAAACTAGATTGCGCGGGTTGTTGATCACTGGCTCGATCAAATTATAGGAGGATTTGTTATAGAGTGCATAGCTGATAGCTCGGTCAGCTACAATGATGTGGAGTGAAGGATTTTCAAGGGACCACAAGGTAAGTATCTAAGATCTTTGAATACCTAGAATAAAATATTTTTGTGTGAAAAACGGGTGATTCCATTACCTTGATGTTCGGATCTACATGAAGTGGACGATTCTTTAGAGATCAAGAAAGAGTAGGACCAGAGTATAGTCCTCTGATTGGACCTCGTGTAAGTGACGACGAAGAGGTAGAATGAATTTGACCATGAAGAATTGTTCAGCTAATCACTTAGGGGTTCCCTCAAATAATTCATTAATCCACTCCAACTCTCCCTCCATCTCCATCCCATACACCATTTCCCACACCTCCACCACCCCCCCCCCCCCCCAATTTAACATGGCGAACATGATGAAATTACCGATTTTCAATGGCACTGGGAGTGAAGATCCAAAGCAGTTTTGGTTTGTTGTAGATGATATTTGGACTATGAAACAAATTATTGATGGTAATATAAATAAATCACAATTGATTACTACTTTGCAGGATCGTGCGTTCACTTGGTATATCAAGTTTTGTTTTGATTAGCCTCTTGCATCACGAGCAGATACTAAGGCTGCTTTAAATAAACAATTTAGTAAGCCTAAGTCTGACTCACAGTAAGTAGTTGGATTTAAGGAAATCACGATGAGGGTTGATGAGATGCCTTGGGCATTGGATCAAAGGTTGAAATGTGTGATTCGAGAAGTGAACATGCAGCTCACAGATGGTCAGCATCGCGAATGGTTTATAGCTTCACTCCTGCCCCACTTAAGGATTTCTCTATCGTAGTAGAAGATAGGAACTCAGGAATAAGCCCTAGAAATAGTGATGAGGTTGCATGCAACACCCATTTAGGATGAAACCTTGGGGGTACAGTAGATTCACTCCTACTTACAAAGCCTCTTCTTGGAATTGCAAATCTTGAAGAAAGACAAGGAATCTAAACCAGAGGTGTGCATGGAAGTGTGGTGTCTAAAGTGTAAGAGCCAGGGGCATGATAAAGACCATTGTCCAATATTCGTGAACTATATTACAAGAGGGGGACCAATCCCCTTGAAGCTAGAGGCCCTAGTAGGGTGGAGCATGGGGGTTGTGCTATGGTGCACTATTTATCATGTTGTTGGAAAACACACAATGGATAATTGTCATTTGCTTCAAAAAATCATTTAGACACCCCAGCAGTTGTTCTATGACTCCTGTAAATCTTTGGGCCATGATGAGAACCACTATTGTAGCTATAAGCTAATGATGGAAAGAACACCTACATACTGGATGCAAGAAGAAACTTGGCCCCCAGAGCAGAGTAGTGGAGGAGCGCGCGAAGGTTATCAGGGAAGAGGATGAGGAGGAGGAGGAGGAGGACCTGGTAGAGGTTGCAGATAGGTTATCTTCTACAATCGTGGAATACCAGGGAACTATGCATGGGAGTGTGAGAATCATACATAGCCATCATGCGAGTACTATAGCCAGTTTGATCATACCATAGAATAATGCGTGGTGTTAATAGCTAAGATGCAAGAAAAAAAGGTGTAGCCTTAGCAACTAATGTAGAAATTACAAATGATGAGAGATGAGCCCTATGAAGAGGATCAAAGCATGAATATAGTGCTGAGGAGTGGAATAATGACTTGTGATGATAAAGGAAAACAACCTGAACATGACGAATGGGTTCTCAAGGCCCCAGAAAAGGAAGTTGGTTTTGATCTGGAGCACACGAAGGAAACATTTATGGAGGCCAAGAAGAGCTTCACTGAGGCATCCACATTAGGAAGTAACGACAAGATGCAAGTCACTACCATGCCTATAGAGGTTGATCCCTCTGTTCTGATCACATTCTTGGAGACCTACATGAAATTTCTACGCGACATCAAGGTAGTGAAAGGCCTGCATGAGTTAATAAAAAAATGCACCAGCGCAAAAGAGAACACCTTTGCAGGACACCATGTAGTTAGAAAAGTTGGAAAACATAGGGAAGGAATAGGGAATGAGATAAGGCTTACCATGTAGATAGGAGAATATGAAATGGATCTGGTCATTTTGGATTTGGGATCTAATGTGAACATGTTGCCGAAGAAAATATGGGAAAGGATGGGGAGACCTACAGTACAGTGGTCTCTGATCCAGCTCAGAATGGTGAACTGGTAGAAGATCATCCTTTTGGGACGATTGTACAAATTCATAGTTGATATTAAAGGTGCGAGCATAATGGCTAACTTTGAAGTGATATAAATCGTTGATGGCAGTAATCCATACCCTGCACTCTTGGGAATTGACTGGGCCATTGACATGAATGGGGTCATCAACTTGAAGAAGAGGATAATGTCATTTGAATGGAAATAACTTCAGGTTATAGTGCTATTGGACCCTGAAAAAGGGGCGTGCTACACTGAACTCATCCATGACTATGAGGAAAGTCATGATGAACTAGGTCAGGTCTATCAAATTACAACATGAGATTAGGAATGGATCAACCCGATGGAAGATGGGAGGATTGCATTGGATCGGGAGAGTTCTTGCACCTCTGATTCAGATGAAGAGTTGGAACATTGGTAGAATCGGCTGCATGAAGTATCCATGGTGCGATCTAATATGATGACAAAATCATTGCGATGTGTTTCTTCATAGGTAAGAAACTTACCTTATTATGATGGGTTAACTAACGTGTATACGTTTTTGCATACATTTGAGTGTGAATTCTCTGAAGATCACTCGTTCCAAGAATTAGATTTGGTGCTATGTGCTATGGTCGCACAAGGGTGGGGTATGCACAAGGATAGCTCTGATGGATGGCAAGATTATAGAAGGATGATGAGGTTTCAGTTTGGGTGTCCTAACACTAGATTGACTAAGAAATATAGCGAGAAGGATGATCCATGTGATCAACTCACAAAATGGACTAAATATTATGAAACGAAGCCACAGCTGGAATGGGTACACTTACTTTGCCATACGTTGGATACAATTCCAATGAACTAGTACTTGGAGATGGTGTTTCGCCATGGCACCGCATAGTGGGATATAGTGAGGGAAGGGTTCTTATTAACCTTTAGTTTCGAAGATGGCTTCACAAGCATTGATGAAGCCCTATAGGAGATTGCGGTAGTTATCTTCAATAGGCCGCAAGAACCATTCCAGTAGATCCAGCCAGACTGGAGCACCCAGCTATGCCATGCACTAGAATGCTATAGTGTGACTGCCAAAGAAGATGATGATGATCCATGGAATATTAATATCCCAGAAGCAGAAGGGTATCGTGAAGTCAAAGGTCTGCAAATAGAAAACCTAGGCATCACCGTGTCATTAAATACAAAGCAAGTAAACATTGGTACTGAAGCAGAACCAAGTTTGCAAAGATTGGGGATTACTGGGACGATGCTACTATAGATAAAGTTGCTAAGCTACTCCGCGAGCACGAAGATATTTTTCCTATCAACTTATTGGACCTAAAGGGCATAATAGGTTACTTGGGCATCATAAATATTACATTGAAGCTAGACACGAAGCCTATTAAATAGAGGTAGTATTGTCTTAATCCCAAATACAAGGAAAAGGTTCGTCAGGAGTTGGATAAGATGCTGGTGGCGGGCATCATACAGCCTATGGAGGAATATGATTGGGTGAGCCCGATGGTGGTTCAAGAGAAGAAACATAAGGGTGAAATAAGGATTTGCATAGATCTGAGCAAGCTTAATGATACCTATGTTCATGATGCATTCCTGGCACCATTTACCAATGAAGCATTAGACAATGTTCGAGGGAAGGAGGCCTACTCATTCACTGACGAGTTCTAAGGGTATCATCAATTCAAGATCGTGCCATAGGATAGGAGAAAAAACAGCCTTCACGATGGAATGGGGTTGTTTCAAGTATACTGTGATGTTATTTGGACTTAAGAATGCGCCTATGATATTCTCTTGTGTAGTTATAAAAACGTTTAAGGAGTTCATCCATAACTTCTTTGTACTTTAATGATTAGACAGTGTTTGGATTAGTTAAGAACCATGTACCAAGTCTGCGCCTGATGTTGGATACATGTTGTAGATATTAGATTATGCTGAATTTGAAGAAATGCCTATTCTGTGTTCCCTTTGGAATTTTTCTGGGTCATGTAGTTTGCAAGAAAGGGCTAATAGTGGGAGAATATCATGATGATAGTAAACCTGGAGGCCCCGAGGAACATTAAGTACCTACGCACAACGCTGGGACATATGAGATACTACAGGAAGTACATCAAAGCTTATGCTCAAATTACCATGACCATGGAGAAGCTACTGAAAAAGGATGCAACATTCTGTTGGGATGAAGAATATCAGTGTAGCTTAGATGTTTTGAAAGAAAAGATGGTCACTGCGTTGATCCTAGTATTCTCTGATTGGAAGAAGAAATTTCATGTGCATGTCGATGCCTCTTGCATTGTGTTGGGAGAAGTGTTAACGCAAGCTAGTGAAGGAGAAATGGACCACCCTATAGCCTTTGTGAGTAGGAAATTATGGAAGGCTGAGAATAATTACTCGACCATTGAGTGCGAAGGATTGGCCATGGTGTATGCATTGTAGAAGTTCAGGCACTACCTGTTAGGAGGGCATTTCAAGATGTACATAGGTCATTTTTCTTTGAAATACCTGGTCAATAAACCTGTGTTGGGGGGGGGGAAGATTTGCAGATGGTTGCTACTATTATAGGAGTATGACTTTGAAGTAATTCCGAAGCCAGGAAGGTTAAACGCGAGAATTGACCATCTGTCATGGATCAAAACAAGAGAGGAGACTACCAATTTGTTGGAAGGGTTGCTAGATCTGCATCTCTTCACAGTGTGCGTAGTGGACAATCATTTTTTAGATATTATTCACTTTTTGACTACATGGATGGCATCGGAAGGATACAAAAGTCAACAAAAGCAGGAGTTAGTAGTGCATGCGATAGACTTTTCAATAATTGTGGGACATCTGTATAAGATGGGTGCATATGAGATATTGCAAAAATATGTGCTAGATTTTGAGAGAAATAGCATTCTCATTGAAGCTCATGGAGGGGATGTGGAAGGAAACTATGCAGGAAAGGTGAATACACAAAAAATTTTGTGTGTAGGTCTCTGGTGGCCAATGCTACATAAGGATTCTAAAGCGTATTGTAGGGCATGCGATGTGTGTCAGAGAACGGGCCGTTGCGGAGGGATGAGTTTCCACTATAGCCTCAAGTGTCATTATAGCCATTTGAAAAATGAGCAATTGATTTTGTTGGGCCAATTCAGCCCCCAGGGAAGAAAATTGGTGTACACTATATCATCACTATGATGGAATATCTAACCAGATGGGGTAGAAGCTGTAATGCCAATGGAGTATAATGTGCCTAGTCTACACATAACATCTTTCATAGGTATGGCAGATTGTGAAGCCTTGGAGGAATAGCTCATGCAGCTGATGGAGCTTGAAGAGGAGTGATTATGGGCTGGATTCCATCAACAAGTACAGAAGGAACGTGAAAAAGAATGGCACTATCGACACATCAAACTTTGCACATTCAAGGTAAACAATCTAGTCTTGTTGTATGATAGTAAATTCACTAAGATTCTGAGATGATTTCAGATACATTGGATGGGGCTATATATTATCAAAGAAATTACAGATGGAGGCGCAGTTTAGCTTGTGAAGCTAAATGGAGAACCTTTTCCTGGAAGAGTGAATGGAATCTAGTTGAAGCTGTATACAGGGGATCCTGCGTAATGAATATATGGGGGTAGGAAAGTCTTAGTGCTCCAGGAAGTTGCAAGGGAGTTCGAGACTATAAACTACATTGCCAGGGTTGGTGGACTATGCAACAGATGGGTTGCATGGAAGATGATGAAGATACGACAAATGAAGTTGCATGTAGGAAGCTTTGCTATGGAGGGAGGTGCCACACACCATAGTAGAAAAGTGATCATTGGAGTCACTATTCATGGCTTGGTAGCCAGAAGATGGTTAAGAGGAGTGGACTGGCGGCATTTAAGGAACAAATCTTTGAAGATATGCCACCAAAACAGCATTAATTGTCAAAAAATTTGGGGAATTGCCAGATCAAAATTCAAAACCCCTATAAATTACGCATGTCCATCCAACAGAGAACACTTTGTGCCCTTAGAGATTTTGTTTAGCTTTGTTGTTTGTCACCTATGAACTGATTGTATTGGGAGGATTTAGTTGCGAGCCCTACATTTGCTAAGATGTCGGAGTCAAATTAGAAGTTCATTCTCGAGAAAATTCTTGGACCAAGCCCTACAGAGACTGTGAGAACTAGTGGCAATGTTGCCTCTGAGGGAGCCACCCCGAAAGTGGTGAGTATGGAAGCTCTGGCTCCTGTGCCTACGGTGCCAATATCGCCAAGATCAAAGCCTACCCCTACAAGAGAAACCCATACAGAGAAACCAAGTAAGGATAAGCATAAAAAGTCCGTACCCATGCGTGAATCCCCTAGGAAACATTCTACAACACAGAAACAAAACAAACATAAGAAACGTGAGAAATTAGTTGACCTAGAGGCAGAGGAAGGCTGGGGTACATAAGACATAGATGTTGAGGGAATGGAGCCCATCACAAAGCCACCACACTATATCCATCCACTCAAGGGGAAGGCAAAGGTCACAAAGGATCCAAAGTCCAACAAATTTTCCATTTCTACTCCCTTGCTTCCTGAGTTGGTTCCCTTTGAAGGTATGTGGCTTGCACGGATCCCACTACTAAAGATGGAAGATTGGGACCTCATAGACCATGCTAGGTTTCCTAACTTAGCAATAGATAAATATATGAATAATGTATACTACGTGGAGTCACGTGTTAGGACATCAGAGACGGTGGAATGGAGCCACAATTTAGAGAATTCAGTATTATTGAATCTGTTGTGGGTGCCCCATTATCACTACACCACTATCAACACAATTTGTGTGCTCTAGTTTCTCACTCTGGTGCATGATGGGTTCTTATGGCTAGGAGGTCCTAGCCCCATCACTGACATTCTTATCCAAAAAATCACGCATTTGTCATATGTGGGATTAAATACAGTCAAGGAGTTTGGCAGAAAGACAGGAGAGAAGGACTTGGTAGAAATAGTGAAGAAGGAATTTGACCTCGTGAAGAAGGTGGGAGGATATTCCATCACCTCAATAAATGACCCAACAGTGTAAATTTCCACGCAGATCTTTGCAAGGAAGGTCATGAGAAAGTGTCACGCGGATGATGTTTCAGCGCCAGTAGTCTCCCTAGCTACACAATGCTTGGAAGTTGTGCAGTTAAACTGGTTTAGGTACTAGTGCTGAGAATTCCTCACGAATTGTCGTGAGGCCCGGGATGAGACCAAGCCATTTTAGTATGCTTGGTTCTTGCTATCTATTGTTTTGGTTGTGTGGGGGCTACTGGAGGATAGCTAGTTTCCTCTTCTGGAGGAAGGACTACTAGAAGCAGTGCCGTTTGCATCTCTACAGACTATAAAGGACCCTGTGCGGATCACAGAGACAAAGGTCTCTTGGGTCCTAATGGAAATGAGTCTCTGCATGGCCATCAATCGGTGGCCAAGGTTTTCCCCAACCTTCTATACATAGTTGTTAACCTACGCAACATTCAAAGCTGACTTCCACATAGTTTACATTCAAGCATGAAAGGATCCAGAACATAAACGACATGAATTTCCATATTTGGTGATGGAGACAGATGTACAAGAGGTGATTGTAGGATGGCCATCAAAGTGGCATTCCCCCTCCGACATAAATGCTGGAACTAGTAAGGGTACAGGAACTTCGGTAGCACAGAAGAGAAAGGAAGAAACTAAGCAGGCTACGTAGAACCTGGCCACAAAAAGAAGGAAAGAAGTCATAGAGAAGGCTTGAATGGAGAAAGAGTGCGCTGCCAAGGAGCAAGCAAAACAAGAGGAGTGTGAGTCAGAAGGAAGTGGAAAATCACCTTCGCCAGAGCTCGAGGAGGAAGAACTATCTGAAAATGGTGACGGAGGAGATGAGGGGCAGAGAACCCACTTCATTTTGAAGAACCGTGAAAAGGGGCAGCAAGAAGGTCCCTAGAAAAAGCAAAAATCAGACAAGTCGCAGGGCGATCCGATGGTCTTGATGGAGGGTAATGAGATCAGGGATAAAATAACGGACACTACGACTGAAGTGTTGCAACATTTGAGAAGCAATATATGCAAATGTTGGGGAGTGTCCAAGAGGATCTTCGCAAGCTGTAGATCCAGGCCAACAGAATACAGGTGGGCACCGGTCAAGCGAGCACAGAATAGGCGATCCCGGAACCTAGATCAAGTCAAGAAGTTGAGCTGGTAAGGACCCTCGACCTTAGAAAAATTACTTTACCAGAAGGGTCCCTTCACACGAAATCAACAGATAATCACATCATCTTAAGAATACTCAAGAATGTCATGTTGAACATAGCAGTGCTCCCCAATAAGATTATTCATGTCCTACATGCAGGAGTGACAGAGCAATTGAGAGCTCAGGAGCAGCGCACTCTCAACCTAATCAGGGTGAACAATGAGTAGATGTGCGCTGAGAAGCTATAGACCTTAAAATTAAAAGATATGTTATAGGCACAAAGTTCTCAATTGGAGTCTGCAATCATAGAGACATGCAGAATAGTGCCTGAGCTTCACATCCTTGAAGATTCACAACTAGAGGTGAAGATTAGGAAGGTAGCTACTGGTGTACGCAAAGCAAAGGTAGAGGTTGGCTGCGTTCAGTTTGAACTCAATATGAAAATTACCAAGTTGTAGTTAAAGTTGCATCCCACAACTCCACTCGATGTCCGGGAGCAGCGTAGAGCTGCCATTAGAGAAGGAATGGGCACCCTGATTGCCACAGTTGATGACTATTCAAAATTATTTGAATAAGAAATGGAATTGGTGACAACTCTGTAGGAATATGCAAGCCTACAGACACTGAAGACAGAGGTCCAGGAGCTGCAGAGGTAGTATGGCAAAGTCAGGGAAATGACGTGCTCCATTGCACCAGTGTAGCGCTTAGCCAAGTTGTAGGAGGGGAAGAAACTCCTCGGATAGGTAGAGGTGGCACATAATAAGGAGGCCTTGCTTAAGGCTAGGTTGCAGCCTTGGTTAGAGGAGGCTTACCAGGTCATGACTAATATTCAGGAGAAGCTAACGGGCTTGTAGCAGAGGCAACAAACAATAAGGATGGCCACAGAAGGCCCAACTACAAAGAAATTAATTGAAGAGGTCAAGTAGGCAGCCAGACATAGCATTGCAAAGGTTCCAGTAGTTTAGGTGGAGCTAGGGAATCTTCACAACAATATCATAGCACTAGCTGAGTGACTCAAGGGTGAGTCATGATCTTTGTGTTGGGGGCCTATTGGGATGGGATCCCTTGGGTCAGTTTTGGAGTTAAAAACCCAAGTTTTGATGTATTTTTTGTAGATGATGTAAATTCTCCATGATTTGTGGATGCGGAGTGTGTAGATGATTAGGATTCAAAGGGGTTTTTGCCCCTTGTTTATGTAAAGTTTGAGTCGAATTTGAGACCCACCCATGGTCCGTGGACCATGGGATTATATGAAAAAAGGTATAAATAGGTGTGTCTTAGAGAGTCTAAGGCATGAGCATAGATATTGATGGATGCAATGGGTCAATAGAAGAGAAGTCTTAACGGAAGAAAGTAGGCCAGATAAGAGAAGAGAGGCTCTGCAGTTGAGTGTGCAAAGGCCTAGTTTGAGTCTACAGCTGAGTGCGCGGACCCCTACAGTTGAGTGCGCAGGGTAGTTTTGAGTCTCTAAATTTGAACTGAAGATCAATAAAGAAGATTACCAAAGAAATACTGTGTATATTTGTTTATCTTTGTTTACTTCTGTTTACGATATATGTTGTGGATGAATATTGTGTTTATCAAATATTGATCTATTGATGTGCAATTCACCTGAACAAGTCTTAATAGATAAACACAATGCATGTTAATTACTTTCATGAAGACTGTGTTGAATTCTGTTATGTTTTCTAAATAGTTGAATTGGATTTGCATGAACACAAACCTAGGATTGTTCTTTGATGCGCGTAAGTGGATAAATCAACTCATAAAGGTCTACAAAATCCAATCATATACCGTCACGAAGGTCTAAAGACCGTTTGAATATAGTTACAATATCAAGCCCTAGGGGCTCATAGATCTACGTGAAGGCACATCTAGGGAGCTAAAAGACATCATACTCCTCTATGGATGCAAAAACTTGTTTCTAGAATCCCCACATACTGCTTCGGGTGAGACTGCATCCTACACTACGTAGGTTGTTACTAGAAGGGCCAGTAGTGTAGGGTTTTATTGGTTTCTGCAACTAACTTTGAGAATGGGCGAAGACCCCCTAAGCGAATAGTTCCACTTAGGTAAGGTTGCAAATATTGGGCTAGAAGCTAAGTCCTCCCAAAACTAATGACTTATAAACTCAAGAAAACATAACTCACAACAAAATTATCAGATGGAAAATTTTTCTTTGGCAGACCAACCTGTCCAATTTATAGGAGGTTTTGAATTCAAATCCAACTATTCCTGCCATTTTTTTACCATAAATTTATCTTTGGCAGCAGATCGTCAAATAATTTCGCCATAAATGGTGCCTACATGCTCCTCTTAATGCAATTTTTGCCATCAAATAATGAACATTGACTCCAACGACTACTTTTGGACCTATTTGCGTGGCAACATCTTCCATGTCATAGCTCATCTAGTGCAACTTCAGCTATCGTAGTCTTGTTTTCCATCGCGCAAAATCCCTACTATGTTTTTCTCCTTGTTGGGCAGTGTAATTTAGAGTCCTGCAATCCCTTGCAACTGTCTGGATTACTAAGACTATCCTTATTCCATATAGTCATTTCGCATGGGTAGGATCCCCTGTGTATAGATTTAGCCTACTTCCATTCACTTTTCCAGGGAATGGTTCCCCATTTAGCTTTGCGAGATGAACTCTGCCACCGCTTGTGATCTCCTTATTGACATGTGGCCCCAACCAGTGCATTTGAAATTTCCTTGGAAATTTTGTGAACTTACCATCATATAGCAGCACTAAGTCTCTATCTTAAAAGTGCCCAACTTAATATGCCTATTATGCCATGCTTTCCAACATTCCTTCTGCACTTGCTGGTGAAATCCTGCGACAAAATAGTCTTATTCCAACTCCATGATCTACGCGAGCAGCTCCTCCAAGGTCTCGTGATCCACCATCTCTCTTAAAGTTGCAATATGTAAACTTGGCACAATATACTCCATATGCATTACTACTTCAATTCCATACACCAACTTAAATGGTGTTTGGCCTATCAAATTCTTGCAGGTCATCCTATATTCCCATAGCACTATTGGGACGCGCATATCCTAGTCATTCCTCTGCATGTTGTATATCTTTGTTAATGAATTCTCCAAAATTTTGTGAAAATCTTCCACCATTCCATTAGCCTGTGGGTGATATGGTGTGCTCTTCTGATGATAAACATGGAATTATTCAAGTATCGTGTTGATTGTTTCATTCAAGAAATGTGTACCCCCTATCACTCATCAATATCTTAGGACATCCAAACTGTGTTAAGACTATTCAAATAATAACTTCGTAGCGGTGCCAACTGTACAATCCTTCACTAATTGTGCTTCCACCTATCTGGTTAAATACTCTATTGTAGTAGTGATGTCCTGTGTGCCATCTTCTTTCCTGGTGGTTGTATTCGACCTATGAAACCAATGGCCCATTTATCAAATACCTACAACGAAACCTGTGGATTTTAAGGCAATTCATTCCTTCGTGAAATTTTCACTGTCCTTTGGCAAAAATCAAACGCCTTGTAGTATGCCTTAGAGTCCTTGTGTAATGTCACCGAATCCTCCATGTGCGTCCACAAGGATACTAGCATGTTCAAACTCTGGAACATAACTTCACAGTATCTCATCCATTCCCATCTTATACAAATGACTTGCGTTCACCAAAAAATCTGTGATGTAGACTACTAACTCCCTCTTTTACTGGGTATAATAGAATTTTGGAGCTGTTCTCATTGTTAAAAACTAAATGATATGGAAAGATGATCGTCTGCAATGCGCAATACAAAGAGCTATACATCCAACAATCCTTTCTCTAAATTATTAGGTTCTTTTCCTGTTTCAATTCTTGATAATCTGGTCCTGTGTTCAACCTTCCAGACCTCACAATAACTTCAAAGTTGTATTCTTGAAACAACAGTAACCATAAGCATATCTCCCCCCCCCCCCATCATAGGATTATTCACGAGGTATTTCAATGCAGAGTGATCTGTATAGATTTTAAAGTGTCCACCCAACAAATAATGCCTAAACTTTTACAACGCGTAGACCATCACCAACCCTTTGGGCTCTGTGGTATAGTAATTCTTCTCAGCTTTGGATAATTTTCTTCTCGCAATGGCTATCAGATGATCAATATCTTCTTCACCTTCCTGTGTTAATACCCCTCCAAGCGCAATGCATTAAGCGTCTACATGCACATGTAATTCTTTCTTCCAATTTAGAAATACCAAAACAGGCGCAATTACCATCTTTTCTTTCAAGACATCCAAATTGCACTAACAATCTTCATCTGAGCAAAACATTGCATATTTCTTCAATAGCTTCTCTATCAGTGCAGTTATCTAGGCATATTCCTTGATAAAGTTCCTATAGTACCTAGTGTGCCCCAATGTCACATGCAATTTTTTCACATTCCTAGGAGCTTCCAAATTTACAATTACAACAATCTTCATAGGGTCCACCATCAATCCTTGGTTACATACAACATGACCAAGAAAAATTCCAACTAGCACATAGAATATGTACTTATTGAAGTTCAACTTGATCTAATACCTTCAACATGTATCTATCATAAGGTGCAGACTCACAACATGGCACTTCACCAACCCAAACACAATCCAATCACCAAAATATACTTCCAAAAATTTATGAATAAATTCCTTGAACGTCGCGATCACAACCTAGGAAAAGATTACAAGTGTGTTCTTCAATCCAAATGGCACGAGTGTATGTTAAAAGCAACCCCACTCCGTCGTGAAGGTTTCCTTGCTTCAATCTTCTGGCATGATCTTTATTTGATGATATCCCAAAAAACCATCAATAAATGAATATGCCTCCTATCCACCAACATTCTCTAATACTTCATCAGTAAACGGTGATGGAAATAGATCGTGCATGCATGCATCATTCAACTTTCTTAGATCTATGCAAATACATATTTTTCCTTTTTATTTCTTCTCTTGGACCTCGAGCTCACCCAATCGGATTCCTCTACTGGCTCAATAATACCGGCATACATCATGTTATCTAGTTCTTAGCAAACCTTCTCTTTATATTTTGGATTTAGTCGATAAGGCCTCTGATTAACAAGCTTCACATCCGGCTTCAGGGTAATCTTCATAACACCTAAATCTTCGATGATCCCCTTCAAATCTGAAAATTTTGTTGGGAATAAATCTGTGTACTCACGCAGTAGCTCAACTACCTTATTGATTGTATCTTCATCACAATAGTCACCTAGAACTTAGGTTCTGCTTCAGACCCAATGTTGACTTGTTGACTTTCCAAAGGTTCTAATATATCCGAGTTCACCAACTTCAGTCCTTCGACTTCGTGTTGTCCTTCTATCTCTAGAATGGTGATATTCGATGGATCTTCTTCTTCTTCTTCGACCATCACATTGTAACACTCTAGCACATGGCACAGCTGCGTGATCAAATTCATCTGAGTCCATTCCACCAGTTCCTTCAGTATTTGAATATAGCAGCTTTTATCTGGTGTTGGGTTGTGTTATTCTTTCCATGACTAGACTAAGTAGTGAGTGAGGGGGTTAGATTTCGCCCCCCCTTTGTTGTGCTTATTGTGCGCAGCAGGGGGGGGGGGGGTGGGGAGGGGGAGTTTGAGGGGGGTAGTAACCTGCCTCTATGGGGTCCAGGGCAACGCACCGAGAATTTTTTTTTTTTGGACCCTATATTAGGTTGGGAAGACCTACCTATGTTTTTGTGCATGATTTTTGCACATGGTTTTGGATCGATGTTTTTTGGTCCATGGTATTAGATGCATTGGCATGTATAAATATGTACTGTAACATTGAAAGGGACATAATGAAAAATCAAGCCGGTAGTCCCGGTTTTGGAATCTAGGGGAAAACCTCTATGTATATGTGTTTTATGTGTTATGCTCTAGCATTGTTTATTTTTTGTGTTTTAGAATTCGTATGCAGGTAATTTCTGTACGGGGTTAAAACCTACACTTGTAGCACTTCATCAGTGCTCTCAAACCCATCCTCAAAGCTAAAGGTTAGTAGAAAACTTTCCATTAAAATGTCTCATCCATTTGTCCCATGGCAAAGTTCTATCTCCATACCAGTTCATTGGGATTGTATCTAAGGTATGACAAAAAATGTGCACCCATTCTGGTTGTCGTTCTGTCCCCTGGACCTTAGTCCATTGCACCAATCGATCACACGGATCATCCTTCACACTGTATTTTTTTGTCATTTGAGTATTAGCATACCCAAACTATAATTTCATCACCCCCCTTACTCCTTCCATCCAATGAAGTTCTCGTTATGCATACCCCACCAACAAGCAGACATAGCACCAATTCCAATGCCTGGAAGCAATTTTCTTCTAGAAATTCCATTTCAAATTCATCTAGAAACATCTCCACATTAGTCAAATCATCATAATGAGGAATATTTATTACATAATTCGTGACACGCCACAGTGATTTGGTGATTTGATTGCAACAAAGTGTAGATACTTCATGTAGATGATTCTACCACTATTCAAGTTCTTCATCCAAATGTGAGGTGCAATAGCTATCCGTGTCCCATGCAATATGTCCATCAACTATGGGACTGATCCAATCTTCATCTCATGTTGTTATCTTTTATATCTGGTCTGGGTCATTGTTTCTTTCTACATAGTCGCAAATAGGTTCATTATAACATGCTCCTTGTATAGGGTCTAGTGGTACTACAATCATGAGTGAATTCTTTTCAAATGTCATATTCCACTTCTTCAAGTTGATTACCCGCTTCATATCAATAACCAAGTCAATTCCTAGTAGCATGGGGTAATGGTTACTGTCATCCACTATTTCAATTACCTCAAAGTCATCCAGTGTGCTCACACCCCCAATGTCTACTATTACACCATATAAGTTCCCCATAGGGATAATCTTGTGATGATTTTCCATGCACAACTGAATAGGAGACCACTACAGTACAGGTATCCCTATAGTTTCCCACATCTACTTAGGCAAGACATTCGTATTAGACCCTAGATCCAAGATTACCTGGTCCGTTTCATATTCTCCTATTTGTGCAGTCAGCCTCATCTCGTGCCCCATTCGCTTCTTATGCTTACAAATATTTCTCACTGTGCACTGATTAGTAGGAGAATTTTCTTTATTTGCACACTAGTACTGAAGGATCTACTTCTTGCGTCACACTGGTCTTTGACATTTTCTCTTGACTTCCTAAGGTACAGGCCTCAACGAAGTTCTTCTCTGCTTCCATGAAGGTTTCTTTAGCGCGATTAAGATCAAAGTCGACTTCCTTCTCAACAGCCTTGTGTAGCCATCCATCATCCTCAAGTTGCTTATTGTTATCTACACCAATTGCCATACCACTTCTGGTCACTATATTTACGCTGTGATCTTCTTTGCGGGGCTCAACCCTGATCATATGAATTTTCTGCGTAGGTTGCTATGGTTACGCCTTATTTTCTTGCATATCTTCTATAAGGACCAAACATTCCTCTATAACATGGTGAACTTTTCTGCAATAATGGCAAGAGGGATGCGTTGGGTTTGTACAATCTCGCACGAAGTGCCCTGATTCACCACAGTTATAACATATGAATTGCCCACGCCCTTGACTTGGTCCACTACCTCTTCCTTGTCCTTGGTATGGGAATCCTCCATGTGCTGCTCCTCCGCCATGATCCTGAGGCTGGTTTTTTTCCTGCATTTGGTAGTATGGGTTCTATCCATCATCATCTCATAACTTCTACAATGGTGTTCATCATGGCCCACAGATTTGAAAAAATGCAAAACAACCACTGAGAGGTCTATACAAACTTTTGCAGTAAATGGAAATTATCAATCGCATGTTGTCCTGTAACTTGGTAGGTAGCGCACCATAACATAGCTATCGTGCTTGGACCAATGTTATTCTCTAGTTTCAGGTGAACATTATCCTCCACCCCAATAATATAGTTCTTATAGACCAGGCAATGGTCCTTATCATGGCTATGGTTGTTACACTTCAAACACCAGACCTCAGCGTGCACCTCCAGCTGAGCTTCCTTTCCTTTCTTCAGGCTTTGCAATTCCAAGTGCAACCCTTCTAGCTATGAGTAAGTCTATTGCACTCCAAGGTTTGTATCCTATATAGGTGAGGCATCCAGCCTCATCGTGATCTCCAAGTTTTCCACTTGCATTACTATATTCTTCTTTGACACAGGTACTTTTAAATGTGGCAAGAGCGACGCTATATACCACTCGCTATGCTGGGAATATGTGATTATCATATTGGCTGACCTTATTAGGCATTTTAACCTTTGATCAATGTCCCAAGGTGTCTCATCTATATTTTTTCATATTTCCTTAAATTCAATTATTGATTGTGCCCCTGATTTAGGCTTACTAAACTCCCTGTTTAGAGCTTGTTGGGTATCTGCCAATGTCGCTTTGGGGTTATCAGTGCAATACTTGATGTACCATGTTAAGGCATGATCCTGTAAGACTGTATCTAGTTCTGCTTTCTTGATGTTATCATCTATAATCTGTTGTGTTGTCCATACAGCTCCTGTGACAAACCAAAACTATTCAGGATCTTCTCTTCCTACCCCTTTAAAAACTGTCATCTTCATCACGTTCGCCATGTTGATTGGTGGAAGTGGAGGTGGAGGTGTTAAAGATATAGGTGTATGAGGTGGAGGTGGAGGTTGAGGTGGAGTTGATGGATGAGGTATCCTCAAGATACCACGTGAAATTAACTGAATTGCACTTCGTGGTGTAGTCAACACCGCCCCTTAATCTTTACCTGAAGGGGGTTCAATAAACCGGCTATATTATGAGCTTGATCCTCCGTTTGTTCTAAATAATCCCCCACTTCATGTAGCCCCAAACATCAAGGTAACTACATAACCCTGTTTTCACATAACATCATTTTAGTCCCAGTATTTAACAATTTCAAAAACTTTTTCCTTGTGGTCCTTTAAAGAGCCCTCATTCTGCTTTCCTATAGATGATATCTTTTGATTGTGAAATAAGTCATAAAAATTCCCAAAGTACGATCAATATAGTTATCCACAACCCACACAATATTGCTTTCTCATGCCTCCAGACATCGCACTAGTTTAGGGGTCCACACTATAGGACCATTAAGCCTCCATGTCCCTTGACTATTGGCCAACTTAGACAACTACTCATTTAGTTCCTCAGGGAAGAAATAGAAGAACATATCAATCTCATTTGTGTAAAAAAATCTTTGCAACCATTGTTCCTTGGATAATTTATGGCTCTTTTTCTCTTCAGCTGTGAATGTGTGCACATTTCAATCAATCCACTTGTCAATCTATTCATTTGTAGGGAACCATTTGTCAGAAATCTCTTAGATAGACCCCAGTCCTCGCAATAGAACCATTTGTTGGCTTAAGGGGGCCTGAGTGAGCCTCAAAGTTGTTCGTGCCAACCAACAAAACCCTAACTATTGTCCCTTTCAACAAAAACCTGCATAGCATAGGCTACAGTCTCACACAAAGTAGTATTGGGGGATGTTAGAAATAGGTTTCTGCATCCAGAGTTAGTCTGATAAGTGGTCTTAATCTCTTGTAGATCAGACCTACCTTCATGCATATCAATATCCTTCTATGACTTGCCAGTATAACTCTTAAGGAAATTGATTCTAGACCTTCATGAAGGTCTGCAATCAAACTTTAGGGACTTAAAAGAAAAAAAAATCTAGTTTCATGCACTAATTAATAACCCTAGATCTGACTTCATGCAAATCTATCTAACTCATCAGAAATCATAAAAGGTTTAACATTTATCTTTGCAAAAATAGATAATCATTTAATTCATGCATAAATAGATTTAATAGATTCATGCAACATTATACATTATTTAGAGAAATCATATTATTCAGAGATAGAACATAACATAAAAAAAATTAACAATAATACTCAGATGCAAGATATTTCTTCAAAATTAGCCTTTATGCAATTCTAGCATTCAATTTACCACCCTACGCACTGAACTGTAGGGGTCTGCGCACCCATTTGTGGACTTACCAAGGCCTCCTACGCACTTAGTTTTTGGATCCTTCCCCTTTCACCTAAGTACATGAAGAAGAGCCTTCCTTCCTTAGCACTTGCCCAACAATCTCTATCTTGACTTAATTACTTCTCTACTTACTAACTTACTCTTCTAGACCTGCTATGACTCAAATATATAACATTTCTGATACAATACCATGGCTCATGGTCCATGGGTGAGTCTCAAAACTGACCTATTACTTACCCAAACATGGGTCTAAACCCCTTTGACCCTTATCTAGCTGTGCACTCCACATCCACATTTCATGGAGAATTTACATTATTTACCACACATTTTACAAAATTCTATTAAGCTAACCCCAAAAATGACCCTGGGGGGCCTATCCCAACACTGACATAGCTTAGTAGGCCTTTTTGTCTCTCAAACAAGCCATGTGCTCCACTCTACTATTGGCCCTACCAAACTTTACATAACCTTTTGTAATTGAATGTGATGCTTGAGGTACGAGTGTTGATGCAATATTATTGTTGGAAGGTAGACCATTGGATTTCACGAGTCAAGAACTCAGTGGAAATAATCTGGGTCAATCTACATATGAGAAAGAAATGATGGCCATTTTACATGTAGTAGACACTTCGTGAAAATACTTATTGGGTTGTCATTTCCAAATCCTCACTCACCGTCATATCCTAAAAAAAATTCTCAAGGAGTGTATACCTTTGGCACAACCAAATAACTGGCTCATAAAAATTTTGGGATATTATTATGAGATAATTTACAAGAAGGGGCATGACAATGTAGTGGTCAATGGATTTTCCTAGAAATTTTAGGATGAGGGTGCCCTTTTATCCCTTTCTCTACCCATACCAGATTCAACTGAAGAGGCTCTTCATGAATCGTTCTCCCACCTCTCTTTTTCCCGACTCAGTAATAAATTAAGAACATATTCTAATTCCTTAGTGGACTACTCATGGAAGGATGAGGTTCTTTGCAACAAGGGTTGGGTAGTGTTATCCCTGTTGGCTTGATGGGCCTTGACCCAGGTTCAACGTTAGTGAGCCAAGCAAATCCCTACACTACTGGCCCTTTCGGCATCAGCCCGCAGAGCATGGACTGAAGCCTCACCTGAAGCAATATGGGGGGATGTAGGAACCAAGTTTCACACTGTGAGATGGTCATGATGTCATTCTATACTTCTGGATCATGCCTTCGTGCAGATAAATAAGATTTAGGGCTTATCGATGTTCCCTATCTCCCATCCTTTAGTACCTTCGCGATGGTACACAACTAATCTTCGCAGAAACCTAACCTAAGGTCCAGGCACTTACACGCCTCTATGACTACATTACTGTATAAGTTCCCAAGTTAGCTTAAGTGTTAGCTAATATACCACGCATTTACAGTTACCTTCGCGTAATCCTTTATTCTTGCTTGTGTTCTGATCTGATAATCACCCTATGAGTGACCTCAGTTGAAGATTTGTTAAACAAAAGGTATTACAGACTCATGCTGGTGTGTATGTTCTGTGTTATTGAAACAATGGATCGATTAAATTGTCAATACATAGAAAATAAGTGGAAAGATAGCAGAGAAATACAGTAAGCAATACAAAGACACAAACAATTTTTAATAAGGAGTTCACCCTATTCTCCAGGGCTACGTCTTCGGTCCAGCTCTTAGTGGTGGCCTTGTTTTATTGTGTCTTTAAGCAGAGAAATTACAATACAAGGACTCAATATGAGTTCTCCTGATAGCCGATTTTTCTTGGCAGGGTGGTTCTTGGATTCCCCAAGCCACTTGAAGTACACAGACTCATTCTCTTCCTACCAGCCCTGTGACCTTTGGTCTACAGTGGAAAATGCCAACTGTGATGCTCAATCCAGATAGATTACTCTATGGGAAGGCTTGAATCTTGAAGCTCTCTGGTGCTTGATGCTGCCTGTGGTCAGCTCGACCCTCTGTCTCATCTGCTTGGCTTTACTATTCTCTGTGTTCAGTCCTCCTCTCAGGGTTCACTGTTCACTATATCTCTTGGTTACTTGGACTCCTTTCCAAATCCCCTCTCTCTCTCCTTCGACTGTCTCTATTCATGGATTTAACCATTTGATCCCTATGTCTATTCGGTTCCTCTCCCGCCTGTGCTGATTCATCTTCTACAGCTGTGCTTGGAGTTCCCTATTCGGCGTTAGCATGAACGCTCGGGAAGTGGCCACGTGTCTCCATCTAACTGCCGCCAGCATGCTTCGTGGGTTTGTTTCTTCGGTTATATCATGGATACGTTCTTTCTCCACCATGGTGGTCAAATGGATTCCAAATCCCTTTAAATCGCGACTTAATTCCCTGTCGATTCTGCTTCTTTCTATCAGGTGCAATCTTAGCCGTCTGATTTGGGCTCCTCTAGATCCAACGTCATACGCACATCGAGCGCAGTTGACTTACTCGACTAATAGCGTGCGATCATGATGGTTTTTCTCTCACCTCTACTGCCATGCGTCGATCGCTAAGTGTGATCACTCTGCTCTCCTCCAAAACCTCTTACCGTTCAAGGGCGCCCCGATCAAAACCGCCGATTTTCCAAGCGTGGGTCCTGCCTTTGTCCTTTAGCGACTTTTTTTTGTTTTTCCCGCCCGTGGTTCTCTGGCTCCCAACGTGATCGAGTGCTTAAGGCTCCCCCATTTCAGCCCTATTTTCCCAGTTATCGTGCATCAAAATCACCTACTTTTCTCGATCTGGGGCTCTCAGGGGCTGTTTTCACCTCCTATGCAGTCTCGATGGGCCTCGGTCAGTGCGCTTTGATCGAGGTCCTCGTTGTCTCCACGTTGGCATCCATTGCCATTGGTTCAAGGCATTTTTGATTGTTGTTTTGGAATTTTCAGAGATTTTTTCAACTCGATATAGTCAAGGTTCTTGATAGTCTTTTGTGGATCTGATTCAGATCATGACCTACCTACTGAAAAAGCTTTTGGACCACCAAAAGTTGGTTTTCTTCAAGCATTGACTAAGTGAGGGAACTGTTGTCTCACTTGTCCAATCTCAATCCACTTCGCACTGCTCAGCTTTGAACCTTTAAACCCAATTCTGAGGTATTCCACTTGTCCACTGCACATCGTCCTTACCTTCCTGCCCAGCACTGTATCTTCCTACAACTCATTAAGATATTTAGGTAGCAGGTCATCAACAGAAGGTAATTGACTCTACTCTTCAGTGTCCTCAACATTGAAGGTTCAAACAACCTCAAGCAATCTGCATTCATGACTGAGTAGATGTGCATGTAAGCTGGCAGATCAAGGCGAAAAGCATTCTCACCAATCTTCTCAAGTGTCCTAAAGGGTCCATACCTGATAGGTTTTAGCTTTTTACCTTCACCATGCATTCTGTCCTTACTAATATACAGCTAGACTTAGTCTCCAACTTGAAAACTATGCTACATCCAATGTTTATCATGCCTAGCCTTGTACTTGGCCTGGCTCTTTTCCAGTTGTTCTTGTACTGCCTGGTGGATCTCCGGATCTGTTCAATGAACCTAGTCACTTTGTCCACATCACTTTGTTTATCAATCATGGTATCTTTACCAAAGACAAAATCTAAAGGAGACCTTGGTATGAAACCAAAACAGGTCTCAAAAGGAGATCTATGTGTAGAAGAGTGTTTGGCTCTATTGTAAGCATGCTGCACATAGCACAAGTGCTCATCCCAAAGCTTAGGATGTTTGCTATAATATCCTCTCAGTAACTGGATCACTGTCCTGTTAACTACTTCTATCTGGCCATCTGTTCGTGGATGAAAAGCTGTGCTTTTCTTTAATTTGGTGTTCATTAGTTCCCACACATTGGATCAAAACCTTCCCACAAATCGGGTGTCTCGATCAGATACAATAGAAGTGAGTAATCCAAAATGAACCCATACATGTTCAAAGAATAATTTTGCAGTTTGTTCAACTGTAATCTGTTTACTACAGGGTATCAAAATACACATTTTGTTGAACCTATCCACAACAACATATAGATAATCATGACCTTTCCTAGATTTAGGCAGTCCTCCAACAAAATCCATGGAAATGCTTTCCCAAGGGTGAGAAGGAACTAGCAAGGGAATGTACAAGCCTAATTTTCTGTTACTGGGCTTGCTTTTAGCACACATAGCACATCCCTTCACATATCTAGAAACTGTCTCATTCATTTTCAGCCAATAATAGAATCTTTGCAGATGTGCAACTGTTTTACTTACCCCAAAGTGACCTGATATCAAAGAAGTGTGTGCTTCCCTAATTATCTTTGCTCTCTCAGTTTGTGGAATGAAGAGTTTCCCACAGTGATATAAGAGTCGGTCCTTCACATGATAGTCCAATTCTTCTACTCTTTTGCCTTGACTCAAAGTTGCATATACATCTTTAAAGTCCATATCCTGAGCACATTGTTCTATGTAGCTTTCATGCAGCACAGAATTATGCTTAAGTAGGGTAGATGCATTTATAATGGGTTTAGATAACATGTCTGCAACCTTGTTATGTATGCCCTTTTTATATCTGATGACTAAATGAAACTGTTCTAGAAACCCCATCCATCTGTAATGTCTTGATTGCTGCAATTTAGTTTGGGAGTGTAGGTATTGAAGTGGCTGATGATCAGTATGTATTACTGTTTCTTTGCCCATTAAATAATATTTCTGTTTTTTCACACTCTGAACTAATGCATACAATTCTTTATCATATGTAGGATAGTTAACTACTGCAGGATTAAAAGTCTCAGAATGATAACATAGGGGTTTACCGTGCTGTGTCAATATTGCTCCCATGGCATAGTCACTGGCATCAATTTGGATCTCAAATGGTCTTTGTAGATCTGGCAGTGCTAGTATAGGTGTTGTACTAATTTTTTCTTTTAAGGTGTCAAAGGCTTTCTATTGTTTGCCTCCTCACTGAAACTCCTTGTTCAATCATGTCAAAGAATGTAAGGGAGCTGCAATTGAGGAAAAATTTGAAATGAACTTCCTCCAATATTGTGCTTCTCCTAAGAAGCTTCTCACTTCTGTAGCAGACTTGGGTTTAGGCGAGTTCATGATGACTGCCACTTTAGAGGGATCTATTCTCAATTCACCTCCCCCTATTATATGACCCAAATAATTTAGAGAGGTTCTGCCAAATTCACATTTGGAGAGTTTAACATAAAGTTTTTCTCTTCTCAAAACATCTAATATCTACTTAACATGCTTTAAATGTTCTTCCCACGTTTTTACTAAAAATTAGAATGTCATCCAGATACACAATAACAAAATCATCAAGAAAATGTCTGAGTATATCATTCATTAATCTCATGAAAGTAGCACGAGCATTGGTAAAGCCAAAAAGGCATAACCAGCCATTCATACAATCCCTGCTTTGTTTTGAAATCAGTCTTCCATGCATCTTTCTCTACAACTCTGACCTGATGGTATCCACTGTGCAAATCTAGCTTGGTGAAATAAACAGCTTCCTTTAATTGATCTAAAAGATCATCTATGCAAGGAAGGGGATAACAATTTTTGATTGTTATCTTATTCAATGCTCGGTAATGGATTCACATTCTCCATGAGCCATCTTTCTTTCTCACCAAAACGATTGGTGACCCACAAGGTGATGTGCTAGGCCTGATGAACCCTTTCTCTAGCAACTCCTGCACTTTCTTCTTGATTTCAACATTCTCTAAAGTAGACAACCTTTTATACTGGTAGCTGTAATGATTGTTTCATCTCCCGAGTCTAACCCCAAATCTCTCTGAATAGCTGCAGCCGTCTTCTTCTTCTTGACCTCGGACTTCTTAGGTCTCAGCTCTGGACGCAGAATCTAACAATGCTCATCATCATGCCCCTCCTTTTTACAGTGAGTGCATGAAGATTTACCTTTTTTGCAGTGTTAGCCTTCCTTGCTTCCCACTTTTGCTTTCTTTTCTCCTTGCTCTTGCTTACAGTGGGTTGGGATGGTCCCCTAACTTCTGGATTTCCATTCTTTCCTCTAACTTCTAGATGAGTAGCTTGTACAAATACCTCATCTATACTAGTTGGATTAAACATGAGGATGGTATGCCTCATGTAGCTGTGTAGACCACCAATGTACTCCAAAAGAGTTTCTGGTGAGTCTAATGTGATACCCAACATCAACGCTCTCTTTCTAAATTCTTGAGTATACCCTTGCACACTTTTCCCTTTCAACTGCCAAAGAGTTTGCCAACTAATCATGGCTTGTTGCATGTAGGCCAATGGATAGAACTACTTTTTGATGGCAGCAACAAATTCACTCCAGACAGAGATGGTGTTACCATGTCTTTTCATATCAGCTTGGGTTCTGCCTTCCCACCAAACCAAGCCAGTGCCTCCTAGGCATAGGCTTTCCAGTTGAATCTTACTCTTGTCTAAGTCTATGTTCTGTACTCTACAATACACATCAATTTGTCTAATCCAATTGTCCAACTTTTCAGTGTTTAGCTCTCCATCATATATAGGCAAACCAAATTTAACATCTAGTTCAATCAAGGATGCTTTCTTATTATGCACAGGGCTATTAGGAGGTGTAGGAAATCTTTCTTCTTTTCCCTTTCCTTTTGAGTGGTCATGGGAATGAGATTCATCTTCTTCTTTATCTTGTTTAGAGCCTAGTGAATCCTCATCCTTATGCTTTCCAAAGTCCCTATACATTTCTTCTACCATAGACTTTATAGCTAGGAAACTTTCTATGAATTGAGGGTCTGGCCCTATAGAACCTTCCTCTGACATTGTCTTCCTAGAATAGACTCTCCCAATTTCAGGATTAGTTTCCACCAACTCTCCTTCTCCTAATTTGAGCTTTGATCTAGTGAGCATTCACAGCTAAACCAACACAAGCTTGTCTAACCTTACAGCCTAGAGCTCTGATACCACCTGATCTGATAATCACCCTATGAGTGACCTCAGTTGAAGATTTGTTAAAAAAAATGTATTACAGACTCATGCTGGTGTGTGTGTTCTGTGTTATTGAAACAATGGATCGATCAGATTGCCAATACATAGAAAATAAGTGGAAAGATAGCAGAGAAATACAGTAAGCAATGCAAAGAGACAAACAATTTTTAATAAGGAGTTCAGCCTATTCTCCAGGGCTACGTCTCTAGTCCAGCTCTCAGTGGTGGCCTTGCTTTATTGTGTCTTTAAGCAGAGAAATTACAATACAGGGACTCAATATGAGTTCTCCTGATAGTATATTTTTCTTGGCAGGGTGGTTCTTGGATTCCCCAAGCCACTCGGAGTACATAGACTCGTTCTCTTCCTACCAGCCCTGTGACCTTTGGTCTATAGTGAAAAGTGCCAACTGTGATGCTCAATCCAGATAGATTCCTCTATGGGAAGGATTGAATCTTCAAGCTCTCTGGTGCTCGATGCTGCCTGAGGTCAGCTTGGCCCTCTGTCTCCTCTGCTTGGCTTTACTATTCTCTGTGTTAAGTCCTCCTCTCAGGTTTCACTGTTCACTGTCTCTCTTCGTTACTTGGACTCTTTTCTAAATCCCCTCTCTCTCTCCTTCGACTATCTATGTTCATGGCTTTAACCATTCGATCCCTATGTTTGTTCGGTTCCTTTCCAGCCTGCACTGATTCACCTTCTGCAGTTGTGCTTGGAGTTCCCTGTTCGGCGTCATCATGAACACTCGAGAAGTGGCCACGTGTCTCCATCTAACTGGCACCAACATGCTTCATCGGTTCGTTTCTTCGATTATGTCATGGATATGTTGTTTCTCCACTATGGCAGTCAAATGGATTCCAAATCCCTTTAAATCATGGCTTAATTCCCTATCGATTCCACTTCTTTCTATTGGGTGCAATCTTAGCCGTATGATCTGGGCTCCTCCAGATCCAACGTCATATGCACATAAAGTACAGTTGACTTGCTCGACCCATAGCATGCGATCATGGCAGTTTTTCTCTCACCTCTGTTGCCATGCATCGATCACTGAGTAGGATTGCTCCACTCCCCTCCAAAACCTCTTACCGTTCAAGGGCGCCCTGATAAAAACCATCGGTTTTCCAGAGCACCGGTCTCGCCTTTGTCCTTTAGCACTTTTTTTTGTTTTTCCCACCTGTGGTTCTCCGGCTCCCAATGTGACCGAGTGCTTAAGGCTCCCCCATTTCGGCCTTGTTTGCCTAGCAATGCGTGATTAGCGCTAATCGCGCATCAAAATTGCCTCCTTTTCCCGATCCAAGGCTCCTAGGGGCTATTTTGACCTCCTGCGCAGTCTCCATGGGCCTCGGTCAGTGCACTTTGACCGAGGTCCTCGTCTCCACGTTGGCGGCCATTACCACTAGTTCAAGGTGTTTTTGATTACTGTTTTGGAATTTTCAGAGATTTGTTCAACTCGATACTGTCAAGGTTCTTGACAGTCTTTGGTGGATCCGATTCAGATCATGTTCATTTAACAGATATAATCAAATACATTGGTGCACTAAATAAGCATTATAATTTAAACTGAGATCATACCATAATATAATTAGATGCATTAAACAGAGACAAAATACACAGTGATTTGCAAAATGATTCTCTTTATTGATATCTCAAGTTCAGTTTAGACTTGATCCACCTTACACGCACAGTTGTAGGGGTCCATGGTCTCAGCTATGGACTTCCACCCTAGGCTTCTACGCACTCAGCCGTAGAGCCTCTACCTACACTAAGACTCAAGAACACTTAGAAATTCTTACCCAAACTCCTTACTCTTACTATTACTCTCTTAGACTCTTCTAAGACTCCCTTTTTATACAATCCCATGGTCCATGGACCATGGGTAGATATTTATGGCTGACATGAGACTTAAAAAAACAAGCGCGGACAACCCTTTGACCTCTTCAGGCTCCGAGACCATAAAATGTGGAGGCTTTGCATATTTATTACAAAATTTGGGCCTTCTACCCCAAAACATGGGCTTTTAGCCCCAAAACTAGCTCTTGGGGGAACTCGTTCCCAACAAGCCCCCAACACAAACATGGTGACTTGCCCTCGAGTCACTCTGTGGAAGTGGAGATCTTGGCGCAAAGACCCCCCAGCTCGACCTGTATGACTACTACCTCGGTGGGGCACTGCACGACCGCCTGCTTTGTTTCCTTGACCAACTGCTCTATTGCTGGTCCTGCATTGTCAACCTAAAGCTTCTACTGAGTCTCCTGTAGACTAGCCAGCTTGCCTTCAATGAAGGCCATGATCAAGTAGGCCTTGCCTAACCAAGGCTTCAACCATGCCTTCAGCACTGCCTCTTTGTGATGACTTGCATCTACCGGCTCCATTAAATCCTTGGTCTCCTACAACTTCAGGAGTCTCTGTGTGAGGGAAACATTATGCACTATCCCTTTTACCTCATCGTAGCATTGCTATAGCTCTCGCACCTCTGTTTCCAGCCTCTACACGAGGGTCTTCTTGTGGTTGGTTAGTACTTTGAACGACTGTTCAAAAAGCATTTTGCAGTCCACCACTGCACTTTCTACTTCCTCTATTGCCTCTATTATAACACTCGTGTGCTACTCCTTGAATTCTAGTGAAGTAGAAGGCTAGTCCCTCAAGTGCAATTCACAATTTTTAGGTTCAGCTCCAATTGAACCTTTACCAAATTTGTGCTCATGTCGCACAGCCCCATAGTGAAATTGTGAATGAGCACATCTACCGGCTCATCCGCAGGAATGTCCAACTCTGGGGCCATTCGTCATGCTTCCTCCATAGCCTTAATCATGCACTGGTTCATGTCAGTGAGTTCCATCAAGGATGCGAGGGCAGAGTCTCATTACATGCCCATCTGAGTATTATTGAGCTTCTTCTCACTAATCACTTACAAAGTGCATTGTTCACGGACCCTCATCACTACGATCACCCCATCCTGTAGTAGGTGGAGTACCTCACTAGGAAGTGCTGTGAAGTTCAACCCTACTCCCTTGAGTGCGCTAACAGTGGGCCTATCAGCTTCGATCTTTATCGTTAGTGCTCCATCTGGAAGCACTATGGCTCAGGAATTATTCACACGCAACATCCTGACGGCTTCTGAAGTACCAATGGCAAAATTGGTGGATGCCATGTCTGTCTATGTTGCCTGAATCTGCAACTCTCACAGATTTGCCTGAATGGCCCCCAATGCCTACTACTGCTCTTGCCCAAACTGTTGCAAAAGTTACGCAGTGGCATCTTGTATTGTATCCCCAATGTCGTTCAAATCCCCCTCTGTTAGGGTGATTAGATCCATGGACATCTTACTGGCCTTAGATTTCTTTCGCGGCCCTACTTTTTCTTGTCCCCTTAGACGTTTGATATAGAAAGGAGGTGTCTATGAGTCTGCTCCTCCCTGTTCTGTCAGATCGTCCTCTTCTTCCTCTTCTTCTAGGGAGAGTGACTTCTCTTTGTCAGAGCTGCGCTCCTCTCCTCGTGTCTATCCACCTGCCTCCTATGTGGTAGTGTGGTCTACCCTAGACTTATCCTCAACCTTTTTTCTCCTTTTCTCATCCAACTGCTCCATCTTGAGCTTGGCTTCATCTTTCTTCCACTGTGTCATTGTCTTGCTGGATCACGCCGTTAAGTCCAAGGCAGTGTGCCATTCTATCGGCCAACTGTCAATAACCTCTTGAATTGAGTAATTTGTAGCTAAGTAGGGCAAGTCATGTCACTTCTTCTTGGGGCCTTCTGTGCCCTTATGGATACATGGTGGAAATCAACCTTAAATTCTACATATCGCTGGAATTTATTTAAGACAGTAGTTGATAACTGCAACTTGTGGTTCATGGCCATGTGCACATTCATCTCCATCAAGATCCAAAAGGTCTTGTTGTCCTTGATCCACTAAGGATCCTTAGTTGCCCATAGGAAAGCATACTTCATGTCCTCAGGCAAGTCCAGTGTGACCAAAGTAAATTTGTTGTCTTCGGGTAGCTACTAGGCTACCATCACGATGGATAGCAAGAGCCACGCATAGTGGAAGGTCTTGCTGAGATCCTGCACCTCGCGGCAGTTCATAAGGAACTCACTGTAGAGGTAGCATGCCCAATTATGCTGAACCCCCTCCACTCATTTGGCTGCTAGAGCTAAGAGGGGTGTCAGCACTTCACCCAAGCGACACTTCCACATGACCTTTTCTACCAATATTTGTGTGGCCACATTGACCGCAAGGTTGGAAATACTTGTGATCACATAGTCACATGACTTATTTACTAATCTGAATTTCTTCTTCATGGATTCCATGAGGGCCAGTTCACCCACCTTTCCACCAAACATCATAGTCAAATACTCCCCTGAATATTGTAGCCTGGTAGTTCTTTGGATTAGTCTATCAGTGATGGGTATTGGCTCCTCCACCCATATACACCCATCATGTACCAAGTGCAATAGTTGCTTGATTACCAATAAGGTAATGTGTGTGTGATTGTAGTGTGACACCCATAGCAAGTTGAGCAGGCCTGCCTTATCCACTCTTTTGAGCCACTTCTGTGGTTCCAACGGGTCACCCTGGTGGTCTTATGGAGGATACGATGCATTAGTTGGTATGTTGCCAAGTAAGGGAATCACTTGGTGTCAGCTAAGTCCTAGTCCTCTAATTTTAACATTTGAATCTGTGTCGAGCACAGTCCTTCAAAAACAATCTTGTTCGACAGTAGAGGTGCGTATAAGGTGACCTTTCTTTCGTCAATGTCCTTAGGCACCTTGGCCTTGCCCCTACGTGGAGGGACATACTTAGGAAATTTAGTAATGGGGTCAGACTCCTTAACTTCAATGTCCTCCATGTATATCTTAAGATCCTCATTGTCCATTGAGATATCCACAATTTCTTCCTTCCCCAATTCTATGTTAATGATTTTTCCTTTTCTTGAGCAATGGGCTTATCCTTCAACGGGTTTCTCCTAGGTGATGCGTGCACTATTGGTGTCGCAGCCTGCTTTCCTTTCACAACTTTCGTGCCTTCCTAGGTATGGGTAGGCCTTCGCCTAGGAAACCGTGGTGACTTGCGTATCTCTGCAACCTCTGGAGCAGTTCGCTCTGCTTCCATAGAAACTTCTGGCACGACCCCTTCAGCTGTCACTGCTTCCTTTGTAGATACAGTTTTTGTCAGTGTCGACATGACGCTATTCAATAGTTCTTATGTCTCATTTTGTAATTTCTCAAATGTCGAACTCGCTATTAGAGCTTCAAAGAATTCACTGTTCATACGAGTTTGAGAGCTGAACAACTCAATGCTCAAAATGCCAAGTGTTCTTCGTTGGGCAGCCACATGTAATTTATAGACCATTTTGAATTCAAATCTGACCATTCCCTAAAAAATTGGTTCATTAATGCTATATTGGCAGCATATTTTAAGGGATATCACCCATAAATATCCTCTTAAATGCCACTCCCCCACTCCATTTGACCGTTTGTTCGTCTTCCAATCATGAGCAATGACTTTATTGATCAGTTTCCACATTACTAGCATGATGGACAGCAAAAGCCATGCATATTGGAAGGTCTTGCTGAGATCTTGCACGTCACGATAGTTAGCAAGGAACTAACCATAGAGGTAGCGCACCCAATTAAACTAAACCCCCTCCACACTTTAGGCCACTAGAGCTATGACAGGCACCAGTACTTCATTAGAGTGACACTTTCGCATGACCTATCCTGCCAATATTTGTGTGGTGACCTTGACTATAGGGTCAGAAATACTTGTGATTGCATAGCCACGCGACTTCTTTACTAATCCAAACTTCTTCTTCATGGCCTCCACGAGGGCTAGTTCACCTGCACTTCCACCAAACATAATAGCCTGATTCGCCCCTAAATATGGAATCCTCATGATTCTATGGATTAGTTTATCAGTGATGCGTATTGGCTCCTCCAGCTACAGACACCCATCATGTACCAAGCAGAACAACTTCTCGATTACCAACAAGGTAATGGTTGTGCGATTGTAGTGCAACACCTATAGCAAGTTGAGTAGGCTTACCTTATCCAATCCTTTAAGCCACTTCTGCAGTTCCAACATGGTCAACCCGGTGGTCTTATGGGGGATGCAGTGCATTAGCTGGTCTGTAACCAAGTGAGGGAATCGCTTGGTGTCAGCTAAGTCCTAGTCCTCTAATTTCAATATTGGAATCAATGCCATGCATGGTCCTTCAAAAACAATCTTCTCCGGCAATAGAGGTGTGTACAAGGTGACCTTGCTTTCATCAATGTCCTTAGGAACCTTGGTCTTGCCCCTACACATAGGGATGTACTGATGCAATTTAGTAATAGGGTTAGACCCCTCAACTTCAACGTCCTCCATGTCTATCCCAAGATCATGATCTTCCATTGGGATATCCTCAATTTCTTCCTTCCCCTGTTCGAGGTTAATGGTTTTTCCCTTTTCTTGAGTGGTGGGCTTGTCCTTCAGTGGGTTTCTCCTAGGTGACACATGCAATGGTGGTGTCGTGGCTTGCTTTCCTTTCATGCCTTTTGGACCTTCCTGGGTCTCGGTAGGCCTTGGTCTAGGTGACTATGACGACTTGGGTATCTCTGCAACCTCTGAAGCAGTTCACTCTGCTTCCATAGAAACCTCTAGCACAACCCCTTTGGCTACCACTACTTCCTCAATATCTATGGTTTTAGTTGGTGTTGACATGACGCTATTCAATAGTTCTTGTGTATCCTTTGGTAATTGCTCAAACATTGAACTCACTATCACAGCTGCAAAGAATTCACAGTTCATACACGTCTGAGAGCTCAAAAACTCAATACTTAAAGTTCCATGTGTTCTTTGTTGGGTAGCCACATGTAATTTATAGACCATTTTGAATTCAAATTGGACCGTTTCCCCCAAAATTGGTTCACTAATGTTAGATTGGCGGTATATTTTCAAGGATATCTCCCATAAATATTGTCTAAAATTCCGCACCCCAACTCTATTTGGATGTTTTTTCATCGTCAAATCATGAACAGTGACTTTAAGAGTCACTTTCTAGATTACCAACATGATGGACAGCAAGAGCCATGCAAAGTGGAAGGCCTTACTAAGATCCTGCACCTCACAGGAGTTCGTGAGGCACTCACTACAAAGGTAGTGCGCCCAATTAAACTAAAACCCCTCCATGCATTGGGCCACTAGAGGTACAATGGGCACCGATACTCCATTGGAGCGACACTTCTGCATGACCTTTCCTGCCAATTTTTATGTGGTAACTTTGATCGTAGGGTCGGAAATACTTGTGATCGCATATCATTCAGCTTCCTTACTAATCTGAACTTCTTCTTCATGGCCTTTGTGAGGGCTAGTTCGCCCGCCTTTTCACCAAAAATCATAGTCGGATTCTCCCCTAAATATGGTAGCCTCTTTGATTCTATGGATCAATCTATCAGTGATGGCTATTGGCTCCTCCAGCCATAGACACTCATCATGTACCAAGAAGAGTAGCTACTTGATTACCAACAAGGTAATGGGTGTGTGATTGTTGTGCGGCACCCATAGCAAGTTTAGCATGCCTACCTTATCCACTCTTTTGAGCCAGTTATGTAGTTCCAAGGTAGTCACCCCAGTGGTCTTATGGAGGATGTGGTGCATCAGCTGGTCTGTCGCCAAGTGAGGGAATCTCTCGATGTCAACTAAGTCCTAGTCCTCCAATTTCAACACAGGAATCTAGGTCAAGCGCTGTCCTTCAAAAACAATCTTGTCCAGCAACAGAGGTGTGTACAAGGCAACCTTTATTTCGTCAATGTCCTTAGGCACCTTAACCTTGCCCCTACATGAAGGGACATACTTAGACAATTTAGTAATGCGGTCAGACCCCCCAACTTCAATGTCCTCCATGTCTATCCCAAGATCCTCATCATCTATTGGGATATCCTCAATTTATTGCTTCCCCAATTCCATGTTAATGGTTTTTCCCTTTTCTTGAGTGGTGGGCTTGTCCTTAAGTGGGCTTCTCCTAGGTGACGTGCAGACCAATGGTGTGGCGACCTACTTTCCTTTCTTGCCTTTTGTGTCTTCCTAGGTTTGGGTAGGCCTTAGTCTTGGCGACCATGGTGACTTGGGTATCTTTGGAACCTCTGATGCAGTTCCCTCTACTTCCATAGCAACCTCTAGCATAACCCCTTCGACTGTCACTGCTTCCTCAATATCTATGGTTTTTAACGATGTTGACATGACACTATTCAAAAGTTCTCAAGCACCGAACTCACTATTAGAGCTTCAAAGAATTCACGGTTCATATGCATCTGAGAGCTCAACAAGTCAATGCTCAAAATGTCAAGTGTTCTTTGTTGTGTAGCCACATGTAATTTATAGACCATTTTGAATTCAAATCAGACCGTTCCCCCCAAAATCGATTCATTAATGCTAGATTAGTATCATATTTTCAAGGATCTCGCCCCCACTCCATTTGGCCGTTTTTCATTGTTAGATCATGAACAGTGACTTTAACAGTCACTTTCTAGCTAACCTAGGTGGTTTTATCCCAGGTAGCACAACCTTCTACGTGTTCAGGTGGTCTTTGTGACATCTTTTCATTCCGCGCAGTTTCTTCATCGTGCAGTTCCCCAACCTAGGTAGTGTAATTTATAGTTTTGCACCTCCTTTCAGCTGCTTAGAGCACTAAGACTATGCTTCCTTCATATAGTCACCTAGCCGGATTACTAGTGTATGGCTTCAATTGGCTACCATTCACTTTTCCTGGGAAGCGCTCCCCATTTAACTTAACCAACTAAACTCCTCCATCATCGGTAATATCTTTGATGACATAAGGCCCTAGCAAGTGCATCCTAAATTTTCCTGGAAATTTACCAAACTTGCTGTCATTTAGCAAAACTAGATCATTTACCTTGAAGGTGTGAAGTTTAATGTGTTGATCATGCCATGCATTTTCACGCTCCTTTTGAACTTGTTGATGAAATCCACCTAGAAATCTGTCCTCCTCAAGCTCTATTAGTTGCACGAGCCTCTCTTCCAAGGCTCTGCAATCCGCCATTCCTGTGAGTGCCGCTATGCATAGACTAGGTACAATGTATTCCATTGGCATCACAAATTCTATGCCATACACAAATCTGAAAGGCGTTTACCGAGTCAACTTCTTGCAAGTCGTTCCATAGGCCCATAGCACAGCTGGTACGCACATATCCTAGTCACTTCTTTGAGCATTGCAGACCTTTGTCAGTGCATTCTCTAGTATTTTATTGAATACTTCCACTGTCCTATTGGCCTGTGGGCGATAAGGCATTCTCTTCTGATGATGCACTTGAAATTCTTTCATCAACGCGCTGATTATTTCATTAAGGATGTGTGTACTGTGATCACTCATCAAGATCTTTGGATAGCCAAATCTTGTCAATATGTATTCAAAAAGAAACTTTGTTGTTGTCATACTAGTACGATCCTTCATAGGCTACACGTTCGCCCATCTCGTCAAGTACTCTATCGCGGTGATGATGTACTGCGCACCTGTTTTCTTTCCCAGAGGCTGAATTGGTCCCCCAAAAGTCAATTGCCCATTTATTGAATGGTTGTAATGTCACCTGCGGTGTCAATGGCAGCTCATCCCTTTGTGATTTCCTATCAGTCCTTTGACATGCATCACAAGCCCTATAATATGCTTTTGCATCCTTATGTAGAGTTGGCCACCACAATCAAGCATGTAAAACCTTCTATGCTATCGCTTTTCCTGCATACTGTCCTCCTGCAGCTCCTCCATGAACCTCTAAGAGGATGCTACTTTGCTCAAATTCAAGTACTTAGCGTCGTAATATTTCTTTAGACCCCATTTTGTACAAATGTCCTGCAATGATGGAGAACTCTGATGCATGCTCTACCAACTCCTTCTTCTGTTGGCTTGTATACCCTTTTGGAGTAGTCCCCATTGTCAGGAATTGTATGATATCCTTAAAGTGACTGTTGGCAATGCATATCACAAAGAGCTACATTTCAGGTAGTCCTTCCTCCAAATCATTGGGATCCTCACCCGTTTCAATGTGTGATAGATGTACCGGTCCCGCGTTCAATCATCTAGGCTTCACAATAACTTCAAAATCATAGTCCTAGAATAATAAAAACCATCTGTAGATATTCCCCCCCAACATAGGCTTATTAACCAGGTATTTTAACATAGAATGATTTGTATACATCTTAAAATGTCCACCCAACATATAGTGCCTGACCGTTTGGAGCATGTATACCATGGCTAGTCTTTCGCGCTCTGTAGTGGAATAGTCTTCTTAGGCCTTAGAAAACTTCCTGCCCGCGAATTCTATAGGATGGTCCAATTCCCCCTCTCCCGCCTATGTTAGCATGGCCCCCAAAATGATACATGAGGCATCCATATGCACATGGAATTCCTTCTTCTAGTTTGGAAAGACTAGGATTGGCGCAATGACCATTTTCTCTTTCAGCATGTCCAAGCTCTTCTGACATTCATCATTCCAACAGAACATAACATCCTTTTTAAAAAATTTCTCCATGGGCGTGGTTATCTGCACATAGATCTTGATGAACTTCCTATAGTATCTAGTATTTCCCAGGGTCGTGGGTAGCTGTTTCACATTCCTTAGCACCTCCAAGTTGATTATCACTGCGATCTTCGTGGGGTATACCATCAATCCCTGTCTGCACACCACATGCCCTAGCAAGATCTCGAAAGGGACACAAAATAGACACTTCTTCAGATTGAGCATGATTTGGTACCTTCAACACATATCTAACATTAATCTTATACACCCAGGGTTTAGGGTGATCTTCATGACACCCAGGTCAGCTATTATCCCTTTTAGATTAGAAAACTTTGTAGGGAACAAATATTGATATTTGCGAAGGAGGTCAGCGACCTTGTCTACTATCGCATCATCCCAATAGTCCCCAATTTTTGCAAATTTTAGTTCCACCTCTATGCCAATGTTGACATGTCTAATTTTCAAAGGCGTGGTTATGATAGAATTATCTAACTGTGGATCTTCAACCTTGTGGTGACCTTTAGTTTTCAAAATATTAACTTTTTGGGTATCCTTGTCTTCTTCTTCAACGATCATGTTATAGCATTCTACTACATGACTTAGCTGGGTAGTCTAATCAGGTTGGATCAAGTCTAAAGGATCTTGTGGTATCCTAAAGATGGCTGCTTTAACCTCCTATAGTGTCGCATCAATATAGTCAAACCCATCCTCAAAGCTCAACTTCATTAAAAATTCCTAGCGTAGGATGTCTTGTTCTTCTATACCATGACGAAGCTGGGTTTCCAAGTACTAATTCATTGGTATGACACCGAGGGTATGAAAAAATAGATGCAGCCATTTTGGCTGGGGCTCCATGCCATAAGCCTTATTCCATTTTGCTAGGTAATCATGCGGGTCATCTTGTTTTTCATACTTATCTGTTGTCCACACTTTTGGCTACCCAAAATGTATTCTCATCATCCTCCTATAGTCACGAAAATCACTGAAACTATCCTTGTGCATACCCCACCATCTTGTAGGCATAGCGCACAGTATTCAGTCTAAGGCCTGGAGGCGATGTTTCTCTGGTACTTCATGTTCAAATGCATCCAAAAAAAAATCAACATCAATTAGCCCCTCATAATGAGGCAGATTCCTAACTTCAAATGACATAGTGCAATGATCTGGTCATCATATTACAACACAACATCGAGACTTCATGCAGTTGGTTCTACCAACGCTCCAATTATTCATATGAATATGACATGTAGGAGCTTTCGTAATCCTATGGAATGCATCTGTCCACTGTCAGATTCATCCAATCCTAGTATCGCATCATTCTCTTGTAAATCTAGTCTAGATCTGTTGATCTAAAGATGATCTGAGGTTGTCATTGATGTCAGCCCAAGCAACACCAGGGGATACCCTGATCTTGCAATGGAATTTTGACTTGACAACTTACTCTATTTTGACTCAAGGATCTTCTAGATATATTTTACTCGTCAAGATCTTTCCATTGATATATGGTACGCCAAGTAATTCCTCACGGTTTGAGAGAAATTCAAGTTTGAAGTTAGTAACCCTAGTTAGTGGGATAAAACCCTATGGAGTTGTGGCATGGCACTCATAATTGGTATTGGTCATTGAATTGTCAATAATTAATAATTTCTTAAGCTCCTAAAATCTCTCCAACATTCTATATAGAAGTCCCTCTCAACTCTATAAAAGGAAATGTCATATATCCTCCAAAAGTAGTGATCGTGGAATTTTCGCTATAACTTCATTTCTGCAAAGTCTTAGATTCTAAAATTAAAACTCATTTGGTTCACAATCCTAATGAACGTCATGACCAAATTTCAAATCTTGGTTCGCTATATTTTTAGAGATATGTTCTATAGAAGTTACAGCTTTTGATGGCTGTCCAATTCCATCTCAAAGAAGTGACCTTGGGAAAAGCATCATAACTATATCACAGTGAAGAGGACTGGAATTCTGTAAACTGTGGCAAATAGTGCACAGACTGTATTGTTATTTTTATCAATTTTAGATCTGAAGGGGGAAACAGTGACATGCTGTATGTTGTACAAGTTTGCTCTACTGAACTAGTCCATAATTAGGTCGTTATGAGAGATTGGGCATAACTTTGCCTTGAAGAGTCCATACCAGGTCAGACCTATGGCATTTGAAAGAAGACTCAGAGGGATTATATAGGATTGAAGATCACATTTTGGGGATATGAAATCAGAGAGATACATCAGATTAAATATCATTCTCCTATAAGGTAATAAAAACTAGATCAAGTGTTGTCAAGGTGGGCAAAGGACAAAAATTTCTAGGGAAGCAAAGAGCAAGGTGCAGCAAAATGATGTAGCAAAGGTAAGCTGCAAGTAAGTATCTTCTATTTATGCATGTTCGTTTCTTAATTGCATTAGTTTCTTTGTATTCTAATTTGTTGTTTTTTTTAGCACTGACATATGCTCTGTAGGATGAGGTAAGTTTTGCTATTATCATGTCATGGGTATTTCCAGGAAGACTTTTTGCAGGTATTATATATTCATAAAGACAAGACTCAATGCATAATCTAATTCTTTGAAGGGCGAGAAACAATAGCATGAAAAAAGAAGCAATCAAGGTGTAGAACAACAACAACAAGTTCACCATATGAAGTCTTCAAGTGGGAACCACTACATACAATCATTGTACAAAGTCATTATAAAAGCATCATTGTAAACGTTGTACTAGTGTCTATCTACCAAGGGTTGAAGAGACAGTGTTGGGAGGTCTAGGATCATCATTAGGTGGTTGTGTCATAGTTTGGGTTATGGTCTAGTGTGTCTTCTTCTTCTACATCATTCTATATCATTTTAAAGTGCACCATTTTCACTCGTACGAGAGTCCATTCTTCTATAGGGTAGTAGGGTGGTGCTAGGCTAGTGCATGAAGTCAACAACAGGTTCAAGCCTGTGAAAAATTCAAGGTGGTAGGGTGGTATTAGGGTGAGTTGTAGCTCATTGGGTGTTGTGGTATTTGTTTAGTTGACTATTGAAGAATATCGGGCATTGGAGCATCCATCCAGTGGGAGCTGGAGAAGAATTCTTTTCTAGATTCTAGGAAGTTGGAGCTTTATTTTCAATTGGAATTGAAGATTAAATAGTCATTAGAAAATAATTCGGCGATTTCTGACCCGGAGGGGGTTCTCCACCTAAAATTTTTGTGCCTCTTGTGTTCTTTTATTTACTGTTGTTATTGCATAAACGTTAATGATAATTGAAGATTAACTAATGCTTCGAAAGGATTTAAAAGTGCTAATTGCTCAGGAATACTGATTCACCCCCCCCCCCCATATTTCTAGAATTGGTATCGGAGCTTGGTTCCTTCAATAGTAGTTTAACAAATGGAAGGAGATCAGGGAGCATACCAAGAATGGTGTACCTCTATTCAATGAAAATAATTATGCACTTTGGAAAGGAAGAATGGAGGTCTATCTCTTGGCGAAAGGTTATGAAGTATGGTACACTATTCAAAATGGTTTTACGCCAACTACAGACGAACAAGGTAAGAAGAACTTGGTAAATCACACAAAAACAATTAATATTATTATCATTGGACTTATTTAGTCTACTTATCATAAGGTGTTGCATTGTAAAAGTACCAAAAATATATGGGACAAGCTTGAGAATATATATGTAGGTGACTCAAATGTCAAAGAAGCAAAGCTTCAAATCTATAGAGAAAAAATTGAGCAACTCAAAATGAAAGAAGATGACAATGTTTTTGCATACTTCCATGACGTTGATGAAATAACTAACACTCGGGAAGGATTGGGAGAGCCTGCTGATGAGAAGACTATTATACGCCATATTCTTAGAACATTACTAGGAAGAGTCAACCCAAAGATATCAGTATCAGAATACAGTGAAAATTTGGACAAACTCAGCAAAGAGGAATTACATGGAGTTCTCATAGCATATGAAATGGGACTTGATTAAGAAGAGGGTACTTCACATCGCGAAATTGTGTCCGCTGCATCTAAGAAAAGCAATAAAGAAAAACAACATTCAAAGGAAAAGTCCTGCACTTGCACCTGCAAGTGTGAAGAAAAGGAAGATGATGAAGAAGGTTTTTCGAATAGAGATTATGCTTAATTTACAACAAAACTAAAAATTGGTAAGAGAAAATTCAAAGGTAAACTTCCATTGATATGTTTCATTTGTGGTGAGGTTCGGCATTTCGTAGAAAAATGTCCAAACAGAAGTGATGGAAACTCAAAAGGAAAGAAAGGCTTTAAGAAATTCAACAAGCAAGGAAAGAAGAAAGGATTCAAAAGGAACTTTCTCTCTAAAGAATATAGCTCATCATTCGATGAAGACAATGACAATGAAGAATAAGTCAACGAGAGAGTATTGCTTATGGTCAAACAAAATAAACAAGAGGTATCAAACAACAAAGAAGAGGGGTTGACCATAGAAGATTTTTTTAAGGAGGCAATCAATCTTATAAAAGATCTCAACACTGAGAAGATTCTTTCCAACACTCTTGAAGAACAAATTCAAGGTCTCAAAATTGAAGTTGAAGAACACAAATTTATTGAAGAGTCACTTCAAAATAAGTTGGAAGAAAGTAATTGAGAAAGGGAAGCATTAGAAGCTGATGTAGTCTTGTTGCGTAAGGAAGTGAAGAAGGGAAAGACTATCCAAAACTATGCCAACAGCTGAAGGGATTTGGAGGAACTCATCAATAATCAAGGATATTACAATGAAATAACTGGTCTCAGTTACAAAGAAGAAGATGTAAGACCTTCTACAACAAAATAAAATGAACCTATGATATCTGACAGGCATGTATACTTCATTGGACAAGATTCACAAGAACAACTTTGGAAGACAATTTCTCGATGAAGATTTCCATCTAGGCACCAACATATTTTTCATGGCTATTGTTATTCATGTGGAAAATTTGTTCATAAAGCTATACAATGTCACACATACCCTAGGAACCAATACAATTCCAGGAGATCTATCAAATATGAACCTCCCAAGGCTCAACGAAACATCGATAGATTTGAACATTTAAGAACTAATATTCAATGCTACAACTATTGAAACTTTGGAGACATATCCAAAGACTGCAGACTTGAAGATCCTCGAGAAGAGTCTTCGAAGCCACTGAACGAATGAACATGGAAGAAGAAGAACACTGATAATTGTGCTCTCGCTCCCAAGTCTGAAAACAAAAAAGATGTATGGTATGTTGATAGTGGTTGCTTAATGCATATGACTGGAGATAGAAATAAATTTTTATCTTTGAAATAGAATAAGGATGGAATTGTTTCCTTTGAAAATGATGGATCTTCAAATGTTATAGGATCAGGTACTGTCTGTCTTAGAAGTAAAGATGCACTAGCCAATAATATTCTATTCGTTGAAAACATGAATCACAATCTGCTGAGTGTTGGACAAATGTGTGATCAAGGACACACAATGCTATTCAACTCCACAAAATGTGAAATCAGAAAAGGCAGGTACGGAAAAATTGTGGTTACAATAAGTTGAGCTCCAAACAACATATATGTTCTGGATGAAGCAACTAAAGCATGTCTACTAGCTGAGGAAGATGAAAGTTGGTTATGGCACAAATGAATGGGTCACATAAACTTTGACAATCTTGTTAGGATAAGCAAAAAGGAAGCAATACGAGGAATTCTGAAAATATCAAGACCTTCCAACACACTATGTGAGGCTTGTCAGCATGCCAAGAAGACAAAATGTGGATTTAAAACAAAAGAACACTTTGCATCACATCCATTGGAATTGATACATATTGATCCATGTGGACCTATGGGAACAAAATACTTAGATGGAGAATTATATTTCATGTTAATGATAGATGAATATACCAAGATGACAGCTGTCAGTTTCCTAAAGAAAAAATCTGAAGCATTTGAGTGCTTTAAGATCTACAAGGAGTTGGTCGAAAATTAAACTAATTTAAAAATAAAGTGTCTAAGATCAGATAATGGTAGAGAATTCACTTCCAAATTATTTCAACAATACTATGATGAAAATGGAATAAAAGGACAATTTTTAGCAGCACGCACACCTCAGCAAAATGGATTTGCTAAAAGAAAGAACAGAATCGTATAAGAAATGGGTAGAACAATGCTGAAGTAGTCAAAATTGGATGAAAAATTATGGGTTCAAGCAATTAATACGACAGTCTTCATTATCAAAAGAAGTCTTCTCAGAAATGATTGCAATAAGATCCCATATTAATTATGGAAAGGAAAACTAGCTAATGTAAAATATTTCAGAATCTTCAGAAGAAAATCTTATATCCAAAGAGAAGATCAAAAGTTGGGTAAGTTTGAATCGCGTGCTGATTAAGGTATGTTTGTTGGTTACTCACACAAAAGAAAGGCCTATAAAAGCTATAATCTAAGATGAAAACAAATAGCGGAGAGCATAAATGTTACATTTGATGAAGATAGTGTTCCAACGAATAATGATGAGGATCTAGAATCTTTGAAACTTGAGACAGATGCTAAAAAAGGTAGAGAGAAAATTCTAGAACAAGAATAAACTTTCAATCAGGAAGACGTAAATAATGATCAACAAGATATACAAGAAAAACAACAAGAAGCTCTTCCAAAGAGAACAAAAGAATTGATTCAAAATAACCATCCATCAAATCAAATCATTGGTGACATAAATGAAGGAATTGGAACAAGGAAAGGTCGACAGATTCATTCATCACAACAAGCTCACATTTATTTTCTAGCAACCTTTGAGCCTAGTAGTTTTGAGGAAGCCAGCCATGATGAACATTGGTTAGGAGCTAAGAAAGAAGAATTGGATCAAATCGAGAAGAATAACACCTGGGAATTAGTTCCATGACCAAAAGATAAAAATGTCATTGGCACTAAATGGGTGTTTAGGAACAAATTGAATGAAGATGCGCAGGTTACCAGAAACAAAGCAAGATTGGTTTACAAAGGCTATGCACAAGTCGAAGGAATTGATTTCAATGAAACATTTGCACTAGTTTCCATAATGGAAGCCATCCAAATGTTTCTTACCTATGCATGCTCAAGAAAAATAAAAGTGTACCAAGTGGATGTTAAGTCAGCATTTCTGAAATGAGAATTAGAAGACGAAGTTTACATCAAACAACTTGAAGGTTTTCTACTATCGAAAAAGGAAGACTATGTTTGCAGGTTAAAGAAGGCTCTGTATGGTCTCAAGCAAGCTCCCAAAGCATGGTATGCTCGTCTTGATGGATATCTGTGTCAACAAGGGTTGAAGAAAGGTATTGCTGATAATAATATTTACGTACAAATAGATATGGATAATTTAACAATCGTTGAGGTATATGTGGATGATATAATGTTTGGTAGCAATGATGATTGACTAAGTAAGAACTTTGTTACAAAGATGCAAAGTGAAATCGAGATGTCTTCATTTGGTGAGTTGACATACTTCTTAGGGCTTCAAATATCTCAGCAAGAGAAAGGAATATTTATATGTCAGGCCAAGTACATCAAGAAAATGCTCAAGAAATTCAAAATGGAATATTGCAAACCCATCCTTACTCCGATGGTAACAGGTTGCAAATTGATCATAAACGACTCATCTAGGGATGTGGATCAGAGGTTGTACAGATCTACGATTGGTATTCTTCTATATGTAACAACTTCCCGACCAGATGTTATGCAAGTAGTTGGACAAGTAGCACGATTCTAAGCAACACCAGAGGAATCACATATTATTGCTGTCAAAAGAATTCTTCGATATCTAAAGGGCACAAAAGAATATGGCCTGTGGTATCCCAAGGACAACAATCTCATTATTCAAGCCTTTATAGATGTATATTAGGCAAAAAGAATTCATGATTTTAAGAGTGCTAGTGGAGAAGCATTCTATCTAGGTGGTTGTCTTGTATCATGGTTGAGTAAAAAGAAAACCTCGATTTCATTATCTACAATGGAAACAGAATATATTGCCATGGCAACTTGTTGTACTCAAGTCCTTTGGATGAAATAAACTTTGAAAGATATTCAAGTAAATTCAGTGAGCCTATTTCCATCTTCTGTGATAACACTAGTGCCATCAGCATCTCCAAGAAGCTTGTCATGCATTAAAAAACAAAACACATTCTGATAAAATATCATTTTGTTAGAGAACAAGTTGCTGAAAAGAATATAAAACTTGAATATGTTGGTACAAAAGAACAAATCATTGATATCTTCACTAAACCTTTACCTCATGAAGGATTTGAATATCTTCACCAGAAGATTGGGTTTCTCCCAAGTTCTCATTTGATTTTCCTTATTCAGAAAATAAAGGGGGATTGGAAGTGTGTACAGGTCCGCAAGATGGTTGTGTGTCAGGGGGAGTTACCCTTTGTCATTGATGTCAAAGGGGGAGACAAGGTAGTAGGAAGAGGTTCCCTGACTGTATGGGGAGTACTTGTGTTGCCATCAATTCGAAAGGCGGAGATTGTCGATCTAAAGATGATCTGAGGTTTTCATTGATGTTAACCCAAGCAGCACCACGGGCTACCCTGATCTTGCAAGAAATTTTTTACTTGAAAACTTATTCTATTTTGAGTCAAGGATCTTGTATATAGATTCTACGCGTTGAGATGTTTTCGTTGATATATGGCACACCAAGTAATTCTTCACGGTTGGAGAGATACACATGTTTGATGTTAGTAATCCTAGTTAGGGGACTAAAACCCTATGGGGTTGTGGCATGGCACTCATAATTGGTTTTTCTCATTGAATAGTCAATAATTAATATATTTTTAGGCTCCTACAATCTCTCCAACATTCTCTATATAAGCCCCTCTCAACTCTATAAAAGGAAATCTCATATATCCTCCAAAAGTAGTGATCGTGGCATTTTCACTATAACATCATTTATGGAAGTCTTAGATTATGATATTTAAACCGATTACCAATACTAATGAATAAAGTAACCGAATGTTAGAGCTTGTTTCACTACGTTTTTGGTGATATGAAATGTGGAAGTTAGGGTTTTTGCAGGCTATCGAATTTCATCTCAAAGAAGTGACCTTGGGAAAATCATCATAGCTCTCTCTCAGAGAATAGGATTGGAATTCTATAAAAATTTGCAAACAGTGAATGGATTGTAGTTTTCTTTGTATAAATTTAAGATCCGAAGGAGGAAAAAGTGACACGTGGTACATCATACAAGTTGTAGCATGAAAAGAGAAACAATCAAGGTGTAGAACAACAACAACAAGTTCACCATATGAAGTCTTCAAGTGGGAAGCACTACATACAATCATTGTAAAAGTATCAATGTATAGAGTCATTTTAAAAGCATCATTGTAAAATTTGTACAAGTGTCTATTTGCCAAGGGTTGAAGAGGCAATGTTGGGAGGTCTAGGATCATCATTAGGTGATTGTGTCATTGTTGGGGTTATGGTCTAGTGTGTCTCCTTCTTCTACATCATTCTATATCATTGTAAATTGGACCATTTTCCCTGATACGAGAGTCCATTCATTTTTTATTATTCTATAGGGGGGTAGGGTGGTGCTAGGATGGTTCATGAAGTCACCAATAGGTCCAAGCCTATGAAAACTTCATGGTGGTAGGGTGGTGGTAGGGGGAGTTGTAGCTCATTGGGTGTTGGGGCATTTGTTCAGTTGATTACTGAAGAATCTCGGGCGTTGGAGCGTCCATCCAGTTGGAGCTGGAGAAGAATGATTTTCTAGAATCTATAAAGTTGGAGATTTATTTTGAATTTGATTTGAAGATTAAAGAATTATTATAAAAGCGTTTGGTTGTTTTTTACTCGGAGTGGGTTTTCCACCTAAAATTTTTGTGCCTCTTGTGTTCTTTTATTCACTGATGTTACTGCATAAACATTAATGATATTTGAAGATTAACTAACGCACTGAAAATTTTTGAAAGTGCTAATTGCTAAGAAATACTAATTTAGTCCCCCTCTCAGTAATTTCCAACATAGATCATCATCACTTTCGTAATCTTGGACTGGTTCTGTATAGCGTGATCCCTCCATGGGATTCAGTGGCACCACTATGCTAAGTGACTTGTTTTCAAATATCATCTTCTTCTTCTTCAGGTTGATTACCCCATTCATGTTAGTGGCCCAATTGATTCCAAGGAGCACAGGGTAGGGATTGTTAACATCCACAATCTCTATTACCTCAAAATCTGCCAGCGTGCTTGCACCCTCAATGTCAACTATGACCCCTTGCAGCCTCCCCATTGGGATAATTTTTTCTTGATTTGCCATCCTTAACTATATCAAAGACCACTGGAGTACATGTATTCCCATTCTCTGCCAAGTCTTTTTCATAAAAAAATTCGCATTGGACCCCATATCTAAGATAACTTGGTCCATCTTGTATTCCCCTATCGGTGTGGTGAGTCTCATCTCCTACACGGTCCTTTCCTTGTGCTTTCCAACCTTTCTGGCCATGCATGGTTCACTAATAGCGCCATCCTTACCAATGCATCGATTGATTAATTCCTGTAAGCCTTTCACAACCTTACTGTCATGGAGCAGCTTCATGCAGGTCTCCAAGAACATGGTAAGCATGGATAGGTTCATTTCTTCAACTGGCTTCTCATGAATTTCAGAGGTAGATGCCTCATCGAAGATTTTATTTGCTTTCATAAATGTTTCTTTTGCATGCTTCAAATCAGATCCAGTCTCCTTCTCTAGTGCTTTGCAGATCGATACACCTTCTGCAGGTTGCTTCCCCTTATCCTCCCCAGCCGCAATTCCACTCTGTAGCATATTGTTTACCTTAGGGTCTTCCTCACAAGGCTTAGCCCTCATCATCCAGAGGTTCTGTGTCGGTTGTGCTCTCTATTCGTGAATATTAGCCAACAATATTGGGCAATCCTCAGTTGCATGGTCAAACTGAGTATAGTAGCAACATGACAATTACGTTGGATTTAGACAATCCCTTACATGGTGTCTTGGGCCTCTGCATTTGTAACAAATAAGCTATCCTCGACATCTCCCATGCCCTCCTCCACCTCAGCCTCAGCCACGCCCCTAATATTCACCTCATGTTCCCCCAATTCCTTGGTCTGGAGGCCACATTTCTGTCTGAATTCTGTATGCGGGTGTCCTATCCATCATCACTTCGTGACTTAGACAATTGCACTCCTCATGGCCTACTGATTGATAGAAATTGCAGAATAGTTTTTGTGGTTTTGTACAAATTTCTGTAGCAAATGGCAATTATCAGTCATATGTTTCCCTGCTACCTGACATATAACACACCATAGAGCAGGCCCTGCACTTGGCCTTGCTGCGGCCTCCTGTCATAGAGGCATTGGTCCTCCTACTGTGATGTAGTTCATGAAAAATGGGCAGTGATCCTTGTCATGCCCTTGACATTTTCATTTTATGAAACAGACCTCTTTGTGCACCTCCGACCGAGAAGTTTTGTCCTATTTCAGACTTTGCAGTTCGAGACAAAGCTTTTGCAACTGTGCATGAATCTATTGAACCCGTAGATTTGGATCTTGCATCAGCATTTCATGTAGTCTAATTGAGATTTCCAAGGCTTCTACCTGAGTCGTCATCTTCTATTGTGACAGTGCAACCCTTAGGTGAGGCAGGAGTGAAGCCACAAACCACTCGCGATGTTGCCCATCCATTAAATTCATATTGGCTTCAAAGATTTTACACTTCAATCTCTGATCTAACTTCGAAAGGGTCTCACCTAGTTTCATCACAATTTCCATCAACCCCATAATCAACTGCACTTCAAACTTAGGCCTACAGTCTAAATTCCTTATTCAGTGTGGTCTGGGTCTCTAGCAATGTAGCTGCCTAGTTTCCAGTAGAGTACTTGATGTACCAGATTAGTGTGTGATCCTCCAAAGCACTAACCAACATCGCCTTCTTCATGTGATAATCCACAACACCCTAAGCTTCCCATAGGGCATTATGATGAACCAAAATTGGTCTGGTTCCTCATTCCATATGCCCTTGAATACAAGTAGTTTTACAAAATTTTCCATTTTGAATAGTGCGGGTGGCGGTGGTGTGGGTGATGGGGTGAGCGGTGGAGGCGAGGATGGAGGTGATGTGGATGGATGTGATAAGGGTTGAGGTAGTGTAGGTATTTGTGGGAACCTTTGTCTTATAAACTGACTAGCATTCACGGGAGAAATCTGCAGTGTTCCTTCATTGTCACTTAAATGGGTCCAATTAGTGGGCTATACTCAGGACCTTTCCTTCCTCCATCCCTGAAAGGTTTTCCTCTTCGATAGCTCCAAACGTCAAGGTAATCGCATAGCTCATTTTTCACACAAGAGCATCTTAATCCAAGTATTCAGTGATTTTAAATACTTACATCACAATGCTCTGCTTTGCTGTAACTGACAGAGGTATCAACCATGAACTCGATCACAAATCCTCCTATGATGTGGTTGAGCCAATGGTTGAAAATGAGCTTGATGTTATATTCAGAAGCTTCTAACCTAGTTACTAGCTCCGGTGTCCAAACAATCATCTTGTCAAGCCTCCACCTTCCTTGATCATTTGCCAACTTTGTGATCCCCTCATATAACTCAACCGGGAAGGAACAAAAGAAGATTTTGTGTATTTCTATGTACAGGTATTTCTCCAACCACTATTCTTTCATCAATCATGGATTCTTGTTTTTTTGCACCAAAAATTCATGGATCTTTCTAACCAAACAAGTTTCAATTTCTTTCCTAGTTGGAATCCAATGATACGACATCACACATCTCTCATGCAGATCCTAGTCCCGGCAATGAAACCATTTGTTGGATTGATGAGACCTGAACCAGGTTCATCAGTAGTCAGCCAAGCAAATCCCTACACTACTGGCCATTTCACCACCAACCCTTGGAGTGTGGACTGAAGTCTCACCCGAAGCAGTATGGGGGGATGTAGGAACCAAGTTTCCGCACATTGAGATAGTCGTGATGTCATTCTACACATCCTGATCCTGCCTTCGTGCAGATCATTAACCTTTAGGGCTTATTGATGTTCCCTCTCTCCCATCCTTTAGTACCTTCACGATGGTACCCAACTGACCTTTGCACAACCCTAACCCAAGGTCCAGGCACTTATGCGCCTCTGTGACTGTGTTACTGTATAAGTTCCCAAGTTATCTTAAGTGTTACCTAATGTACCACAAATTTATAGTTACCTTCGCATAGTCCTTTATTCTTACTTGTTTTCATTTAATAGATATAATCAAATGCATTCATGCATTAAATAATGTAATGCCCCACTTAAATCTTATCCTACAAATTTTGTTAATGTTTACATTATCTGAAAATATTGAGAAATATAGGTCTAATATAAAATTCATGATTTCCATTATTTAAATTCTCCACTTACCTTCTCAAATTGAATATTGGGTAGAATTTGGTCTCCTTCCATTATTTCAAAATGTATGTATTCATTTCACATTACCCAATGTACCCTCACATTTATTAAGGAGAAGACATGGTCCTCTCCATGTAATTACATTTCACATTCCCCAATGTACCCTCACATTTATT
>APFE031606870.1:0-47611 GCA_000404065.3 Pinus taeda
TTCAATAAATTGTAGAATAAAATAATGAAGGGAAATAAATCTAACAAACTTTTTGGAGGGAAAATTTCATTCTCTAAGATATATAATATCTTTAGGAGACTCTCCATTTGTATCATTCAACATCTTCTATTTGAAAGGGATGGATTGTCCTGATAGTGAAGTTTCAATTTATACACCATCAACATCTTCATTGGGTAACATCTCTATTCATATTGATGAATATAGCGGGAATTCTTCCACTATGAATAGAAAGTCAATTCTTCCACTTGTCCTGATCCTAAGGACTTTAAGAGCAGCACTGATGAAAGAGGGGATGGAGAATATCAAATAAATAAAGAGTCACAGATTCCACTTAGTCCTAATTCTAAGGACTATGAAAGCAGTAGTGATGATGAGCTTGATGACAAATTTCAAAAGAATGGAGTGTCACGATGTCCACTTAGTCCTAATTCTAAGGACTACGAGAGAAACAGTGATGAAGAGCATGATGGTGAAGTTCAAAAGAATGGAGTGTCACGCTGTCCACTTAGTCCTAATTCTAAGTACTATGAGAGCAACAATGTTGAAGAGCATGATGGCGAATTTTAAAAGAATGGAGTGTCACGGTGTCCACTTAGTCCTAATCCTAAGGACTATGAGAGCAGCAGTGATGAAGAGCGTGATAATGAATTTCAAAAGAATGGAGTGTCAAAGTGTCCACTTAGTCCTAATTCTAAGGACTATGAGAGCAGTAGTGATGAAGAGCATGATGATGAATTTCAAAAGAATGGAGTGTCATAGTGTCCTCTTAGTCCTAATTCTAAGGGCTATGAGAGCAGCAGTGATGAAGGATAGAATGATTCACTTAGTCCTAATTCTAATGAGTATAAAGGTAGCAGTGACAAAGGATAGGATGTAGCATCTTCAATAAGTAAACAGTCACATTTTCAACATAGTCCTAATTCTATGGACTATGAGAGCAGCACTGACAATGCACATGAGGAAGAATATCCATTAAATATCGAGTCAAATTTTCCATTCAGTCCGAATTCTAAGGACTATGACAGTAGCACTGAAGAAGGGGAAGATGAAGAATATCCTCCAAGTCAATATTTGAAAAGCACAACTCATCATAGTGTGGATAACATTCCTCTTAATAATGATGAAAATCCTTATACAAATGATGATCCAATGAAGGAGATGTTGCCAAGAAATATTGTATCGAGGAGTAGGAGCAGACCTTTTCATATCAATGCAAGATGTTCTAGTTATACAAGGGGTAGAGCAGAATATCTGACGAGAATAAGTTCTATCAGTGCTCTCATTTCAAGTGAATGTTGCTAAAAAGATTTCTTGAAACATATGGATTTCAAATTTGCATTAGAAAGTAGGAAGAGATATTTGTCAATGAATAAAAGCATCCAAAATTCATATTTAGTTGGGTGCATGCAATCCACACTGTCAAATTATGATTATCATATTAGGAATTTATTTATCTGTAGAAAAGCTTTCAAAATGTTTCATTTGATTGGGAATTTTTGTCTCTCGAGAATTCAAGAAAAATTGGAAAAGGATCCCACATTTTATTAAAAAGTATGTCATAAAAAATAGTTTGGGCCATTATCAAATACTGCAATGTCATGGATGAAAGATTTATTTTCAAATCATGGAGAGTGTATGCCAAATAGAGAGACAATACATATTCCATATATTTTTTCAAGACGAGAAATCTACAACTTATTCAAAGAATATGCAGAAGGTGCCGAGGGACATGGCCGGTTTATTACATATCAATATTTTGTGAAGGTATGGAAGAAAGAATTCAACAATATTCATATTCCTAAGAAGACAAGGATGCAGTACATGTGCTTCTCTTAAATAAAAAAGGGACAAATGTCAAGGGTCAGAAAGAGGTAAGCATTCATAACTTTAACTTTTAAAATTGTATGGTCATCAACTATGAAAACATATTTCTTAATGGCTTTCTTTTATGTTGTCTAGATTCAATTGTCAAAAAACTTCAGGAGCATCGTGAACAACAAACAAATGAAAGGAATAAGTTGTATAAGCATCGAAAGAAGTGTTATGATAATCCGAATAAATATTTGGGGTTTGATAATTGATGGTATGGACTAGAAGAAAACACTTTTACCAAATTTTGTTCGCACACCCAATTATTTACAGGAGGAAAATTTTATTCAGTTTCACTTGGTTGGTTGTATGGTCTTCAATGGGAAAATGTTACCAAGGGTGTACTTCACAGCTCCAAATATTCATAATGATGCAAATCTGACCATAACCATAATTCATGATGTGCTTTCTCATTGGTTTGGTATCTTCTTGAATTTTGTATCTTACAATTGGACAAAACACTTGCCGTTGAAACAAAAATTTAGGTTGTTTTTGGATATCTAAACATGCTTGTTGAATTGAGAATTTTTCAAAGGGTAAAGGTTGGTTTCCTTCTTGTTGGGCACACTCATGACCATATTTATCAAATGTTCAGTCGTTTTTCAGTCACATTGAGGAGGAAGGAAGTTGGGAGCTTGCCATTACTAATTGAATGTATTGAGAAATCATACATGCCAGAGCCTACTTTTGATGTGTTGGAAGAAATTGTTGACATGCGAAGGTTTATTCTAGGATCACATGGTGAGGGGAAATGCATTGAACAACTTAATGACATTAGCTTTCAACATCAATTTCGTATCAAAAAAATTGATGGGAAAACACTAATATGGGGCAAGAAGTATTCAACTACTGCAGAATGGGCACCATCATCAGGTTTTCAATTTTTGAAGTTCATTCCAAATCATCCAATATTTGCATCAAAAATATTGTTATTACAATAAGTTGGTGAAGTTCATAATGCACGTAGACAAAATAGAGATATAAATTATTCTCATTGCGTGGAAGAAATTAAAAAATGTATTAGATATACATATGAGTACTTTGACACTGCTGATTCAATTTGGTGGGAGCCATTTTTCAATAATCAAAGTTACATCATTTCAACAACAACAAATGAAGATATACCTTTGAAAAATCCATTTATTTGGCCACAAAATGTGTCGAATGAACATGAGGAAATAAACATTGTTGAACAACAACAATCTCAAGGTATTATTAATTCTTCATAGGCAGAGGAAAGAAAGATGTATATTGGTTCCAGAAGATCTTGTACACAATGTGAATCCATGGAAGACCTTTACAGGGGTTCAGTACAAGATATTAAGGAGGGTTGCATGATTGCAGTGCTAGCAAATGGAGATCCTAATGGCTATCCATTATGGGTTGCTAAAGTTATAAAGGTCTTTACAAAAAATGAGGATGTTACAAGTGTTGAAGTACATTGGTATGCTACAAATACACACCCATTCAATGGTGCGTATAAGCCAGAGATGGTAGTTGACAAAAAAAATGGCAGAAAGAGAAAAAGAAAGGGTACAAATATAAATCGCCAACTCACAGACATATTAAAATTGGATGATGTTGACATACTTGTTTATGACTTCAATTTAACAAAGAGAGGAACTCTCCACTTCAAGACGATAGAGATTCTAAAAAGGTTGTTACCAGAAGGAACAGTGTTGAGATGGGATTCTGCTGAAACCAGTCGTAGATCTAGAAGAATTTTGAAACCTGAAATTATGGGCATGCATGTGTACTCAGATGGGGCACTAGTTGATGAAAGAGAAGAATATGGAACATCTTTGTCAGCATCCAATCACTCATCTAAATATGTGAATTCTGATGGTGTGCAAGAAAATATGAGTGATTTTGAATAATTGTTTAAGACGGTTTATATAACTGATGTATGCATCGTATCTTGAAATAAAATTCATGATTTCCATATGGTGTTAAATGAGAAGTTATGAGGCATTTTTATGTTGTTGGATTACATGTCTTAATTATGATAATTTTTATTGTTTAAAATATCTAAAATGCAATATTAAATTAGAGATATAATGTATGTTTATTCAATATACAAATAATGACTTTTGAATTCATTTAGTGATGTAATTTGTTCATAATGTCATGGTTTTTTAATTTTATAGTTGAAAAAATTTCAATTTCTTTTGTATTTAGCATGTTATGGTTGAGAACATGTTGAATTTATACTTAAGAAAGAAAAATGATATTCTACCAAAAACATTAATGTGTGTTTTTCCTCATAAACAACTTTATTTGGCACATAAAAATTTGGTTTTACTAGCATTTTTTAAAAAGTTTGAAAATTGACCCTAAAAAAAAAATCATCATTCCAATATCATCACTTTTTCGTTTTCAAGCTGTATTTTGCATGAAAATTTCGTAGTCACTGCCATTTTTAAAACATGTTCAAAATTGACCCTAAAAAACAAAAATCATCGTTCCAATATACACACTTTTCGTTTTTAGCATTGTTTTTGATGTTTTTCGGTGTTTTTTGGCCATAGTTCCCTTTTTGAGTTTATAGTTCCCGTTTCAAAGTTTACATTGTTTGTTAATCAAAGCCAAATGGTTAGTTCTGTTTTAGGCGGGAATCCACAAGGGGTTCCCAACCAATCCATGGGGCCACCCTACTCACATACTCAAATGAGTCAAGGGGGCACCACTTATACTGGGGGAAATTACATACCCCAGTATCAAATCCTCATGGAAATCCACTCTACAACACCATAACGCAAAGCAACTGCTACACCATGCAACCCATGTACGCTATAGGGAACCAAACGATGGGAGGAGCGCAAAGCTCCTCAAGTCATCCGTCATCACCATGCACCGAGTCGGGGGCATCTAACTCTCTACCTTTCTTGGCAACGTTGGATATACCCGACTTATACAAGCTGACAAATGAACCCATCTATCACAACTTACAATGGTCATTGATCCCACATAAGATACCAACGAACATCCCAAAGTTCGATGGAAAACAAGGGGAGGATTCAAGCACCCATATCACCACCTACCATCTCTGGTGCGTTTCAAACCCTATGGTGGATGATAGTGTCTGGTTACGTATTTTTCCCCACACCCTCACTGGTAATGCAACGAAATGGTATATTGAGTTACCACGCACGTTAGTAAACACCTTTAATACTTTAACGATGGAATTCCTAAAGCATTTCCAGCTACCTATCCACTATGAGACTGGGACAGAGCTCCTCACTTCATTTTGTCAGGATACCGCCACCCACATCTCTGATCATATTCATGAATGGAGACGTAGGCGAAGGTTAGTCAAAGCTCCCATCCCAGACTTTCTCTTAATGGACTAGTTTTGTAAGTCCTTACTCCCACAAATCGCTAGAGATGTCACTCTAGGTGGTGTGGTCATAGAATAACAATCCATACGTCGTGCCCAACACTTAGATTTGATATATCCACAGTCTGGCACTCTTTGCAACATAATCCCCAATGCTCTTGGTAACCCCAATGCTTCGGCCACTTAGCACCCCAGAGTGCACGCCGACGGGATTGTCGGGGCAACCTCTGGGGCCATTGTAAAACAACTCAGTGGTTCCATTGCCAAGTTGGCAATGGACCCCCCTACCAATACGACTTCTCTTCCTGCCACTACGATAAACTTTGTGCAGTCTATGCAAAAATCCAGTGGCAAGAACAAGAAGAATAAGAAAAAGACCACTCCTTCTGAAGAGTAGTCACCCAAGCAGCCCAACCCCAAATAGAAGGTTGTTGTGCCTACTGATGAGGAAAAGGATAAACCCACCAGAAATCCATTCAAACTCTGTGTTGAAGACCACATGACTTGGCGTTGTTCGCGGCTTCAGGAATGCATAGACTACCTTGCCAAAAGGGATTCTGGTAAGGCACCCACTGTCCTTAGAAATCCTTTTCCTACTCAACAGCAGCAAAATCTTATTGCCAACCAACTACAACACCTGCAAGGGGGCAACGATGGTTCGCAACATCCTTCGGTTGGTGAAGGATCTTCTACCATTTAGACATTTGAAATAGTAGAACTCACCACAAGAGCCAAATCTTATGGAGCTCCTATCACTCCGGTAGTAGAACCATCCTTAGGTCAAAACCCATTGTCGCCCAATTATTTGCATATCGAAAGGCCAGTTGAGGACTTTGTAATTCGACCCCCAAAAGGGGCACTTCGACGCACAATGTACAATACATCTGCACGTGTTGCCCAACACTACAACATTGTAGAGGATTTGGCGAAAGCACCATTGACTATGTTGGCACTCGAAGTATTACAAACATGCCCCACCCAACGGAAATCTTTGCTTTCGGCTATTGGAGGTATTGACCCTACGGATTCCATGCTTGCTATTTTCTACATGGACAAGTGTAAACCTCCCCTTTCCCACCAGCTTGCATTTCAGGTGCATATCACTTCAAAAGGTAAAGGTATACATAGAATATCATAGACGAAGGTGCTTCTACCTGCGTCATGTCAGCTTCATGTTGGCTCGCCCTGGTTCTCCAACCCTATCCCCACCGTCGAACTCCCTTAAAGCTTTCGACGGCCTCACCTTTATCCCAAAAGGATACCTAGCCAATTTTCCCATCACTTTGTATGGGAAAACTGTAATGGTGGACATAGAAGTCGTGGACAAAAAAATCAACTATAATCTCTTGTTGGGTCGCAGTTGGACATATGCCATGACGGCCGTCGTATCTACTGTCTTTTGTATCATCCTATTTCCATTGGATGGAAAGGTCATTACAATAGATCAGTTGTCTTTCTACACCCCTAATTATTCACCATTATGAAGTGGCTCTGTACCCTTAGTAGGAGGTGGAACTGACTGCTATGTCAACTTAGGTACTGATTTACTGAAGGCTTCTTCCCTCATGGGTTGTTTTCCTCTTCAATCACCCAAGGTTTCACAATCGGTCAACATGCTTTCATCAATTCCTCATGAACTGACTGATCCATGGATCCTATCAGCTCCTTCAAACCTTGACACATTCAAAGACCCGATGTTGCTGTCACTAGCTAAATCAGCCTACCAAGGCATTCAATCCACATCCCCATCTCTGGTCATGTTGGTTATCACCGATAGTACCACCGCTCTTCCCATAACTACTCGTCCTTTAGATCCATTCAATCAAGTCCTACCTACGGATGAAGCCATTCGAGAAATCATTAGCTTTGGAGAGAAACATTGGGAGGATTGGCACCATTGTGTCCCGATATCTAATTCGGACATGATGCCTCTTAAAATCCTGTCGCCTGACATACGAGAAATTGTTTCCTCACCATACGAGATCATCCAAACTTTGGATGTGAAAGGAAACATGGGAGACACTTCCAGATCATTGCCCATAGATATTTTAATCATGACAGGCATCGTGGAAAACATCCAGATGCGAGCAAATTGAAATCCTGAGGAAATTGCGAGCTCCACCTACCTATATGAGGAATTCCATGATGTATTCCATGGGTCTCATGAGGAAATACCCGACATTAATCCATTAATTGTCGCGCATGAGATCCAGTTTTACGACGATGAACAACACATTGAGTGTCAGATCCCTTCCCCAGAAATAGTCGTTGAACCCATGCCCAGCCCTACTACCGAAGAAGAATGCCTACTATAACTTAAACAACTGGATCAAACCCATCAAGATGCTGAAGTAGCACTCGAGGCTCACAAGCAATGGGTACAATCCAAATTTGCGAAAGAGGTTAGGTTTTGTTCTTTCCAAGAGGGCGACCTCGTATCTCGAGGCATGCACGCTTCAGCCCATTTGGCTAGGTCCCTATGTTGTAAAGAAAGTCCTCCCCATAGGGTCATATGAACTGCAAGATCAGGAAGGAATCCTGCTCAAGGAGCCTAGATATGGGCTCTATCTGAAAAAGTATTGTGCCTAGTATTGCACTGGGCATATGCTTTGTAATTTTATGTATTCATAAGTTTTTCTTACCTTTTTGGTGTGATTGGATTGTTCTGTTATTTAGTGGAGTACTTGTCTCATGCATTCTTCTTGCAATACAGATGTTGTCGTTACCCTTAGCATACGTAGGGTACGCGGATGGTACTAGTCATCACACATGGCACATTGCATTAGCTGCTTGGGTCATCTACACACCCAAGTCAGAACTATTTTGCTCCGGGGGGGTCTTTCTTGGTACTACCACCAACAATATTGCCGAGTACATGTTCGTCATTTCACTCCTCACAGAAGCGTCATCAAGGGGCATCTCCAATATGGTGGTCAGGTTAGACTCCTAGCTAGTCATTATTCAATTAACAAATCGTTATCATGTTCGTAATCCAACCTTGTTACATAATTATTTAAGGGTGCGACTCCTGGAACGTCGATTTGAGATAATCACATATAAACATGTTCCTCAAGAATTAAATAAGGTTGTTGATTCATTAGCTAACTATGTATTAGATTGGAATTTGTCTCATTCTGTATAGAAGCATGCATGAAAAGTAAAACATTTACTGAGTTAAAAATTTGTTGCAAAAAAAACATTTAAAAAACGCATTTGCATCACCAAAATACCAAATATCTCTCTCTATATATATATATAGATCAAAATCTAGTTTTTTACATCAGAATATTCCAAAACTTGGATGATTTAAGTACAAAATGGCTCAAAAGCCCAGCTACACGCACTCATATGGCTACGCCAAAACACCTGCTAAAAAGAGCCTATTGCTCCAAAAATTCTAAAACTACTCTAGCTACCCTCCGAAGAGGAACCAGAAACCACTCAGGTACACGAACAGTGTGCGACTACATATGAGCAGGAATCTCCCTCATAGGAAGGGAGGAGGACACCCATAGTTAAACCCTCTAGGTTCCTCAGAACCTCGCGAAGACTGTTAGCATCACCCCCTCCAGCAAGTAGTTGGCCTCCTCGTCACACATGGCGAGGTTCACTTGCAGGTCGTACTGGCGCCACATCTATGTTAAGCATAAAATTTTCATGTCAATACTTATTTCGCTTATAAAAACATTACATAAGCATTCAAAAGCTAAAAAATACTTAAATTACTGTCAAAATTATTCTCACCTTGAGGACCCTAGTTGGTCCCTAGCGGTACCATCAAGTCTGGGAAGCTAGTGAAGTCCATGCCTTCATAAGCATAGTCATCAATAATCACAATCTGGCTACGAAGCCACTGGAAGAAGTCTTCACCGAAGAAATGTCGGATTGGTCCTCCTCCTATGCGAGGATCGAATGATGACCAACGACCCTGCCTTGGCTCCCTCAAATCAAGGGGACCTAAGTTCATCTGTGGGTGCATGACAGGTACCCTCTCAAAGAAAAATGAGACTATGATAGTACCGTACCCAAAACTGTGTTGGGTACAGGTCTTGCATGCTGTTGATTCTGCCTTCAAATGGCGAAGCACTGCTTCACACCAATTGAACATTTGGGGCTAGACACAGTAAATCGCAAGCAACAGTTGGGCCTTTGTCGCAACGTGGGGACTCTTTGACCCCTCCAACCGTGCAATCAACCATAAAATTGCCCTCATAGACTGGGATCTTATCCTCTCTATGGGGACTCTTTTGCTAACTAGTCCACTCTCAGGGATGAAGTAGGATCGTGAATCTGAGCTTTGCATACTTCAGTAAACCGCAGTGGCGCAATGCAAGTATGCATGCTAGATTGTTTCACATCAACAATTCCTCATTATCATGGGCCCGTTCTCTCCATAAGTGAGTCATTTTGGCTTGAAACCTGCACAAAATAACCTTAAAACCAGTTAAAATGGGGCAAAATCACTTAAGGAATCCATGCATGAGGGTTTTAACTACACCCTTTAGCTCTAACACTACCCCCATTTCTGCACAGGGAGGATTAATGCCCTCCAGTGGCTCATATAGAGTGTTTCACACTTCCTACTGGCCATTTGGAGGGCGTTAGTGTGCAAATAAGGCTTCAAGGCACCTCATATCTGCAAAATTCCACCTATAAAATTGTCAAGAAAGGTCAAGTAATGCATAAAGCAAGGTTTTAGCTTTCACCTAGGACTGAAATCATGTCAAATGGCCGCCCAGATCTCCTACAATGGTCCGCGGAAAATCTGCTCCTCTTTAGCTCCAGAAAGCTCTCACAAAATCCAAAATAATGAAAATGATGCATGTGAAAGCTCCAAGCATCTCCTTATATAATTTTGGAGATATGATTTTCTGAAAATAATTAAAGAGGAAGTAATCCATTCTCCATGATTTTTTATCATGCAAGAACCCATATGATAGGAATTGTTGCTTTTTTATACTTTTTACCGCTTTTGATGAAAGTACTTTCAGGAATGAAAAGCAGTAAAAGCTGCATGCAATTCTCAATAGAGCACTTTTTGTGATATTTTATTGCTCTTTAAAAAATAGAAACATCTCTGAGTTTTCATCGTTGTGCTCATTAAATCCATACAAACGATGCTCTGAGAAACTCTTTTTTGATCTTTTTCTAGCTCATAAACTGAAAAAGACCAAAGGAGCATTCTTTTTAGGCGCTTTTTTCTCGCTCTTTAAACTGAAAAAATCCCGAGCTTAGTCTTTTTTCTCATTAAACTTGATAAAGATGACCCAAGAATTATTTTAGGTTCTTTTCTCGCTCGTTAAACCGAAAAATCTCAAGTTTTTGTTAGCGGTCTCGTTAAAAATATACGACAACAGCAAGAGCACTTTCTTTTTTGGGACCGTTTCTCGCTCTTAAATCGAAAAATCCCCGAGTTTTTCCCCTCCTTCGAGCTCATAAAACTATGAAGAAGGGATGATCCATTCTTTTCCCTCTTTTTCCTGCTCACTAAATTGAAAAAGATACCCTGAGTTTTCTTCATCTAACTCACTAAGCATTTTGATGAAGGTATTGAGTTTGTCGTCACGTGACTCATTAAAAATTCACGATGAAAAACGAGTTTAGTCTGTCGCCTCGTACTCATAACAAAATGAGGTCGACATCTATTGAAAAAAGGTTTCTCTTTATCCAGGCTCAATAGATTAATTAATGGAAAAATAACTAATCCAGGTATATTATTAAACTTTTGTCGCACCAGGTTAACAACTATGACAAAGGGACCACCATGGAGTTGCACTTTACGATCTTTTCAGACTCTCTAAATATGAAAAGACTACTGAGTTGTCTAGTCTAGACTCTTTAAATTACACAGACAAGAAATAGAGTCGTTCTTTTTACGATACTTTTCAGACTCTTAAAACATGAAAAAAATCGACGAGTTTTCCTGTCTGGACTCATTAAACTAAACAGATAGGGCAAAGATTCATTCTTTTTGCAATCCTTTTCAAACTCTTTAAACATGAAAAGATCGATGAGTTTACCCGTCTGGACTCATTAAATTAATCAGATGGGGAAAGTGGACAATACAACTGTATTTCGTATTAGAAAGCATGGTTTGGCAATAGTCATTCCCTTGAACATGGCACTCCCTCAAATAAACCTTCCTTTTGATGGCCCTCAATATGAACCCTACCATTCTATGAGTTTTAGCCTATATACCCTGATGTAATTGTGTCTCTGTATCCTAAAACTCTGTAGTGTTCATGAGTCTAGTGATGTCTGGTTAAAACCATTGTCGTGCCTTCTATTGTTCAAGGGTTACCCATTTTTTTCCTCCATCAACCGATCAAACATATCCTTTCATCATGCCCTCCGTTGTTTAGACCCAAATGCTCAAAAGATTCCTCAAAAAACAAAATCATTTTTGTCCCGTTTCGTGTCGATTGATGTAGGACACATCATTGCCTACCTTTTGACAGGTTTCTTCCTATCGACTTCAACACTCTATCTAGGAAGGTAACCTAGAAACACATTCAGTGCCTTGGTACTTGCAGACATTAGTGGTAGGTTACCTTGTGTTTGATCAAGGGTTCTCATTATTGGCTCCTGGTTAAGCGATTATACAGGTGTTCAACGACAAAGAAATCTTTCACACTCGCTATTCTGTATTGTGCATCTTGGAGACCATCACCATTATCGGTGGTCTTCCTCGCATCTGTTAACGGTCTCCATTATTGACTAGTAATCAGATGATTTTGTGCATGTTCGACATCAACACATATTTTTTACATGTATCGATCTATGTTGTTCAGTGAAGCGGAAATCAAGACCTTGGGTAGAGGCTTGCATCATTCAACCTTGTTTCCTCTCCCAAGCTGCGGATATTTTTTTTGGAGACAGCTATTTCAGGATGATTCTATTATGACACTAGATCCGCTTTGTGCTTATCTGCAGCTAGCCTTGTTATATCAATTCGGAGAAGATTACTCTGACATAGATACTGAGCATGGTAATGCTTGACTTAGGACATGATTTTAGCAGTTTTATATATATGTGTTGCATCAGGTTTTCCTTGCCGCCCGAAGCTTCTCTCTCTATATAAATTTTGACAAAAAAATATAGTTTTAGTAAAGTATTTTGGCCATCGTCTCTGCCTTTGATCTCATACTTTAGGGGGCATCTGTTATACAAAAAAATGACCTCCTCATCAACTTAGAGGTGAAAGATAACATGATTGAAGTAAAGACCACAATTGTAGGCCTTGACTCCACACTAACCCTAGTTGCACACTGTAAACCTGCTTTATAAAGCTTGTTACCAAGCCTAAGGGTGTGTTAGTGAACCTGATAACTCAAGTTGTTAGACTAAGGGAAGCATTAGTGAAACTAAGGGAATTTCAATGGGTCAAACCAACGAATGTGCTCATGAATATCTAGATGTTTATCCCTAAATTTGCTCAAGAAAAGCAAGGAAATTCCCAAAATTCAAAGTATTTGAGGAAATTCCAGTCTAAAAAATAAGGCAAGTGGGAAAGAGTTGGAAAACAGGACAGGTTCATTGCTTTTTCCCTAATGAACTCTATGAGGAGCTTGGCAACCCTAACTTGATTGCTACATAAGCAGTGAGAGGGCCATTGTGAAAGGGGTTAGAGCATTTGAAAGGATAGACTACTAAGTTGTTGAGAATTGACTCATATCTGAAGAAGTGAGCTAGAAGAGAGAGAGAGAGAAGTAGAAGGGGAAAAGGAAGATTGATAAAATGAATGGTTGTAATCACTCTTCTGTTATTAATACAGAATTGCAGTTGTGTTCCCTACTCCATGGTGTCGGTAACCTTGTTCATTAAGTTGTTCATTCGATACTTGTTTAGATGAGTAGTTTAGTTGTATGCAAATAGATGTTCATTGTGCATTCTGATATTAGTTTTCAAGATTGTATGTTGTGATTGTGTTTGCCTTTCCTTTGTGTAGGAATTGATTTGGAGCCGATTTTGAAGGAGTTCTTCTTGGCTGCATTGAGATCTCCAAACAAATCTAGAAGGAGACTTGAGGTAAACCTCTTTCCATACTTTGTTAATTGATATTTGATAGATGAACATGTGTATAACTTGGTAGCTTCTACAGATAATATTACAGTCTATTGAAGGTCTTGGGAAGGCCTTTGAGGGTAGTTTTCATTCTCCATACACCGTGAATTTTACCCCATAGCACCTGTACATTCTCCTTGGCTAACACTTCTCAGGTGTTCATAGCTTCTTCATGTGTCCAAGTAGAGGAACCAGTGGAGGTGTGCATCTAGAAACTAGCAACAGGGGTGCGCGAGGTGAAGGAAGAAATGGCCAAGGTTCAGTTGGAGCTGAACCTTCAGATAGTCGAGCTACAATTGAAGGTGCAACCTTCAATGCCACCAGAGGTTAAGGAACAACACGCCAACATGATTATAGCGGCCATCACATAGTTTAATAGCACAGTGAAAGACTACACCAAGCTATTTGAAGAGTCCTTCGAGGTTCTCACCACTCTACAAGAAGACCTGAACATACAGTGCTTAGAAATAGAGGCATGGGAGATATAGTAGAAATATGATGAAATAAAAGGGATGGTGCAGACAGTTGCCCTTACACAAAGGATCATGCAGATGCAGCAGGAAAAAGCGCTCAAGGAGCAGGTGGATGTTGCTCGACACAAGGAAGTCATTTTTAAGGTTTGCATATAACCATGGATTGATGAGGCATTCATCATTAAAACCTCTATTGAAGCAAAGCTCACACAGATGCAGGGCACACAGGAACAAGTTCAGGGAAGCAGTTCAGCTACAGTGGTTTCTAAGCACCGCATCCAGGAAGTACATCAGGTAGTTGCTTAGTGCACTTCTAACCTTGCAGCAGTCCAGGCATAGTTGGGAGGTTGCGCACAAATATATCCGCACCAACAGAGTACTCAAGGGTGAGTCACGATGTTTGTGTTCGGGGCATGTTGGGCGCGGGATCCCCCAAGGGAATTTTTGGGGCTAAAAGCCCGAATGTTGATCATAAATTATATCTTTGATGTAAAGACTCGCATTTTGTCGGCGTGGAGAGTGTAGCTTTTAAATGAGTCATAGGGTTGTCTGCCCTTAATTTTGTAATGTAATGTCGGCTATAGAAATATACTCATGGTCCGCGACCATGGGATTGTATAAATAGAGCACAGCTCTAAGTTATAAATAAATCAAGGGAATGATCATGGAATAGAAGCATAACGGAATATCTAAGGGTAAAGTCGAGTCTTTGGGTTGTAGAGTAGGAGAAGGTTTTGCAGCTGAGTGCGCAGAGGCTTAGTAGTCCGCAACTGATTGTGCGGACCGCTGCAGCTGAGTGCGTAGGGTGAGTCGAGTATGTAACTGTTGAAGCATTAATAAAGAGAAGTTTTACAGCAATTCTATGTATTTATTTCCTATTTTCTGTATCGAATATATTGGGTATAAATTGCATTTTTGTTGTCTATATGGTGCGCAAACATATATAACTGTGTAGGTTAAGTGAATGTGAGTTAAAATATCTTTTTACACGAATTTGACTAACATCTATAAGAGGATAAGTAAGATACGTGGTGTAACTTGGGTAAATAGCGCGAATCGCTACCATAGAAGCATGAAATCACCTCAACCATCAAGTCAACACCCATAGTACTGCAAGTACATGTAGGTCCCAATCACTTTGCTGAGCATTACAAACCTTAGTCAGCATGTTTTTGACACTTTGTTGAATGCTTTCACCATCCCATTAGCCTGCGAGTGATAAGGCGTACTCTTTTGGTGGTATACCTAAAATTCCTTCATCAGCGTGCTAATCGTCTCATTCAAGAAGTGCGTACCGCAATCACTCATCAAGATCTTTGGACAACAAAAATGTGTCAATACATGCTCAAAGAGGAACTTTATAGTGGTCACGCCTTTGCAATCCTTCACAGGCTATGCCTCTGACCAACGAGTCAAATACTTCGTCGCCGTGATAATATACCTTACTCCCTTCTTTCCTTGTGGCTGAATAGTTCCCATAAAATCTATCGCCCGCTTCTCAAAGGTTTGCAACATCATTTGTGGATTCAAAGGCAACTCATCCCTTTGCAATGACCTACCAGTCCTTTGACACACATCGCACACCTTGCAATATGCTTTTGAGTCTTAATGAAGGGTTGGCCACCACAACCCGACGTGTAGAATCTTCTGCGTAGTTGCTCTCCCTGCATAATGGCCTCCCGCGGTGCCCCCATGAGCGTCCGTGAGGATGTTGCTTCTTTCAAACTCAGGTACATATGTTCGCAGTATCTCATCGATCCCCATCTTGTACAGATGCCCAACAATGACAGGGAAATATGTCGCATGCACCACTAATTCGTTCTTTTGTTGGACAATGTATCTTTATAGTGTAGTTCTTGTTGTTATGAAGTGTATTATATCCTCAAAATGACCATCCACGACATGCACTGCAAATAGTTGTGCATCATGAAATCCTTCTTCCAAGTTAGTAGGTTCTTCCCCTCTTTTTATGTGCGATAGATGGTCTGGTCCCATGTTCAAGTGTCCACGCTTCACAACTACTTCAAAATCATACTCCTGGAACAGTAAGAGCCACCTACAGATTCTACCCCCCAACATGGGCTTATTGACCAGGTACTTCAGTGCAAAGTGATCTGTGTACATCTTGAAATGGCCTCCTAGAAAGTAGTGCCTATACTTCTAGAGCACATACACCATATCTAGCCCTTCGTGCTCAGTGGTGGAATAATTCTTTTCCACTTTGGATAATCTTCGACTTGAGAACGCGATAGGATGGTCCACGCCTTCTATGCCATCCTGGGTTAGTACTGCTCCCAACACTGTATAGGATGCTTTGACATGCACATGAAACTCTTTCTTCCAGTCTGGGAAGACTAGAATCGGCGTGGTGACTATCTTTTCTTTCAATAAATCTAAGCTCTTCTTCCAGTCATCGTCCCAATAGAATGTGACATCCTTCTTCAGCAGTTTCTCCATAGGCGCGGTGATCTGGGCATAGCCTTTGATAAACTTTCTCTAATATCTTGTATGTCCCAAGGAAACACGCAATTGCTTCACACTCCTCGGCGCATCCAAATTTAGTATTGTCGTGATCTTCGCGAGGTCTACCATTAGTCCCTATCTGCAAACCACATGCCCCAACAGGTTCCCAAAAGAAGCACAAAACAAACACTTCTTGAGATTGAGCACAATATGGTATCTCCAATAGGTATCCAACATCAGACGCAATCTCGCTACATGGCGTTTAACCAGCCCAAATATAGTCCAGTCATCAAAATATACCTCTATGAACTTATGAATAAATTCCTTGAACGCAGCAAAAACTACGTGTGAGAAGATCAGAGGCGCATTCTTCAATCCAAACGACATTACAATGTAGTAAAAGCAACCCCACTTATTCGCGAAGGTTGTCTTGCTCCTATCCTCCAGCGCGATTTTGATTTGGTGGTACCCAGAGAACCCATCAGTGAAGGAATATGCTTCTTGGCCACCTACATTGTCCAAGACTTCATTAGTGAACGGAGTTAGGAAAGGATCATGCACACAAGCGTCATTCAGCTTCCTAAGATCCATGCATATCCTTATTTCATCCTTCTGCTTCTTTTCTTGTACCACCATTGGACTTACCCAGTCATATTCCTCCACGGGCTCAATGATGTCTGCCACAAGCATCTTGTCCAGCTCTAAGCAGACCTTTTAATTATATATTGGATTGAGACGGTAAGGTCTTTGCTTAACTGGATTCGCATCGGGTTTCAATGTAATCTTCATCATACCTAGGTCCCCGACTATCCCTTTTAGGTCCGTAAACTTGGTAGGAAATAAATCCTGGTATTCGTGGAGCAATTTAGCGACCTTGTCCATCATCGTGTCATCCCAGTAATCTCCAATCTTCACAAATTTGGTTTCTGCCTCAGTACCAATGTTTACTTGTTTTGTTTTCAATGGTGTGGTTATATCAGGGTTCTCCATATGCGGTCCTTGAACCCCATGGTGACCCTCTTTTTCTGGAAGGTTAATCTTCCACGGATCCTCATCCTCTTCTTCAGCAGTTACATTATAGCATTCTAGTGCACGACTCAACTAATGATCCCATTTAGGCTGAATCAATTCTAAAAGATCCTGCGGTATCCTAAAGATCGTTGCTTTCACCTCTTGTAACACTTCATCAATATTGTCAAATCCATCCTCAAAACTAAATGTCATCATGAATCCTTCATGCAGGATATCCCATTTTCCTATCCCATGGTAGAGCTTTGTTTCTACATACCAATTCATCGGGACCACATCCAGGGTATGGCAGAACAAGTGCATCCACTCAAGTTGGGGCTTTTCTCCATAAGCCTGGGTCCATTTGGCTAAATGCGCATGCAGATCATCCTATCCATCATACGTGTTTGTCAGTCACATCTTAGGTTTCCCAAATCATGTTCTCATCTTAGGTTTCACGTAACCGATTTTGCCAGCATTCTAGTTCTTCATTGGAGACCGAAGTGCAGGAACTCTCGTGATCCCATGTAATCCATCCATCCGTGGTGGGATTCACCCAATCTTGGTCTTGTGTTGTTATCTTATAGATATATTTTAGGTCGTCATCACTCTCATAATCACGAACTGGTTTAGTATATCATGATCCTTTATCAAAATCAAGGGGTACTATTACACGTAGTGATTTCTTCTCAAAGATCATTTTTTGCTTCTTCAGATTGATTACCTCATTCATATTAGTAGCCTAGTCAATTCCCAGGAGCGTAAGATACAGATTGTTGTCATCCACTATCTCTATTACTTCAAAATTAGCCAGCGTGCTCGCTCCCTCAATATCCACGGTCACCCCCTGGAGTCACCCCACGGGGATGATCTTCTATTGATTTGCATCCTTAGTTGAATCGGAGACCATTGCAGTGCAGGTCTCCCCATTCACTCCCAAGTCTTCTTCAGTAGGATGTTCGCGTCTGACCCCATGTCCAAAATAACCTAATCCATTTCATACTCCCCTATCTGTGCAGTCAGTCTCATCTCCCATCCCATCCTTGTTTTATGCTTGTCAATCTTTCATACTACGCGTGACTCACCCAACACAGTTCCAGTGCATCTATTGATGAGCTCTTGTAAAACTTTTACAACCTTACTATCGCACAATAACTTCATACAGGTCTCCAGGAAAGTTGTGAGCATAGAGGGGTCCATCTCCTACTCAGGCTTATCCTTACTTCCTGAGGTGGAAGCCTTAGAGAAGCTCTTCTTAACTTCCATGAAGGTTTCACGTGCACGCTCCAAATCGAACTCAGCCTCCTTCACCGGAGCTTTGCAAACCCATGTACTGTCTTCTGGTTGTTCCCCCTTGTCATATCTTGTTGCGATTCCACTTTTGAGCACTATATTTATGTTTGGATCTTCCTCGCATGGCTCATACCTCATCCTCTGGAGGTTCTGAGTCAGCGGAGGTGGTAGCACTCCTTTGTCACGTATTCTAGCTATCAACATAGGACAATCTTTCGTTTCATGATCAAACAGCATGCAATACTTGCACGAAGAACACGTTGGATTAGTGCAATCACGAGCATAGTGTACTGGTCCTCCACAATTATAGCAAATCAACTATCCTCAACCTCTACCAAGTCCTCCTCCGCCTCGGCCTCGTTCGCACCCCTGAAATCCTATACGTGCCATCCTTGCGCTCTAGTCAAGAGGCCACATTTTAGCCTAAACCCTATAAACGAGATTTCTATCCATCATCAATTCATAGTTCCTGCAGGTACGATCATCATGTCCTATTGACCTACAAAAGTTGTAGAACAGTTTTTGCGGTGCTTGTACATACTTCTGTAGCAAGTGACAGTTATCTGTGGCATGTTTTCCAGCTACCTGATAGATAGCGCACCATAATGCAGGCGTCGCGCTAGGTCCTACTTGAGCTTCTGACCTTAAAGGCATCGGTCCTCCTCCTACAATGTAGTTTGCTAAGACTGAGCAATGGTCTTTGTCATGACCCTAACTCTTGCTTTTAAAGCACCATACCTCCTCGCGCACCCTAGGTCGAATCGTCCTGTCCTACTTCAGACTTTGCATCTCAAGGCACAGATTCTCCAACTGAGCATGGATTTGCTGAACTCCTAGATTTGGATCTTGCATCAAAGTTTCATGTAGTCTCATGGCAATCTCCGAGGCCTCTGCTTGAGTTGTTATCTTCTGCTGCAACAGCGCACTCCTTAAGTGTGGTCTTATCGAAGCTACAAACCATTCGCGATGTTGTCCATCTGTCAAATTCATGTTGGATTTGCGGATTGTACACTTCAACCTCTGATATAGTTCCCAAGGCATCTCACCTAGTTGCATCATGGTTTCTTTGAATCCCACAATCAACTGCACCTCAATTTTATGCCTATTAAATTCTCTATTTAGTGCTGCCTAGATGCCTACCACTCCAGCATTTGGGTTATCAATAGAGTACTTAATATACTAGGTTAGTGTGCGATCTTGCAAAGCACTAACTAGCATCGCCTTCTTTATATGATCATTTGTAACATCTTGAGCTTCACATACAACCCTCATAACAAACCATAATTGGTCTAGGTCTTCATTTCCCAAGCCCTTGAACAAAGGCAGCTTCACTATATTTGCCATACTGAACTACGGTGGAGATGGAGGTGGTACGGGTGAAGTTGGAGGTGATGGTGGTGAAATTGGAGGTGGTGTGGGTGAAGGTGGTATTCGCAGGAATCCTTGTCTTATTAACTGAATAGCAATTCGTGGAGAAAGATTTGTTATCCCTTCTTAGTCACCTCGCAGAGTTGAAATCAAGGGACTATACCCTAGACCCTTTTTTCCGTCATTCCTGTAAGTTTTTCCACTTCACGTAGTTCCGAACATCAAGGTAGCTGCATAACCCATTTTTCACACAATAGCATTTTAATCCAGGTATTCAAATATTTTACGTACTTACCTCGCGGACCTTTGAAAAAGCGTCGCTCCGCCTTGCTGTAGCTGGCTGAGGTTTCGACCACGAATTTAGTTACAAATCCTCCTATGACGTGATCGAGCCAACGATCGATAGCGTAGACAATCTTATCCTTAGATGCTTCCAATCTCTACACTAGTTTCGAGGTCCAAACAATAGGGCCGTCAAGTTTCCACCTTCTTTAGCTATCTGCTAGCTTCATGATCCACTCATATAGCTCATCTGGAAAGGAACAAAAAAATATCTTGTGGATCTCTATATATAGGTACCTGTCCAACTGCTATTCCTTTATCAGTCACAGACTTCTATTTTCCTGCACCATGAATTCATGGATCTTTCTATCCAACTAGTCTCTAATCTCTTTCTTAGTTGGATTCCAGTTATACAACATTACACATCTCTTATGAAGATTCTGGTCCCGACAATGGAACCATTTGTTGGCTTATTGGGGCCTGACTTAGGTTCAGCGTTAATTAGCCAAACAAATCCCTACACTACTGGCCCTTTCGGCATCAACCCAGGGAGTGCAGACCGAAGTCTCACCCAAAGCAGTATGGGGAGATGCTGGAACCAAGTTTCCGCACCCTGATATTGTCGTGATGTCATTTAATTCCTTCTATTCCTGCTTTTGTGCAGGTCACTCAGTTCTAGGGCCTGCCAGACTAGCCCTATACTTTGGCCTTCAGTATCTCCGCGAATAGGTACAAACGACCTTCGCGCATCCCTAACTTGCAGTTCAGGTACTTTCATGCTACTAGTGCAGTGTACTGTGTAGATTCCCAAACTAGTCTAAGTTTCTTACTTATCTTATTAGATAATCACAATTAGCACCGCATAAATAGATATTCTTATTTGTATTCAGTTATCCAAGATAATTATACATATTCGTGCATCACATAAGCATTATAAAGGAAATACATACATAATATGACAAGATGCATTAGTTGGAACAAAGATATGGAATTTGCAAAATACTTCTCTTTATTGATATCTTTAAGTGATTACAGACTCGATCTACCCTACGCACATAGCTACAGTGGTCGGCGCACTCAGCTGGACTTCCACCCTAGGCCTCTGTGCACTCAGCTGCAGAGCCTCTACCTACGCTATGACCCAAAAATTAGACTTCTTACTTCAGAGTTATTACTCTATTACATGATCTACCATTGTCTCCTCTTTTTTAAACTACTTAGAGCTTAGCTCTTTTTATACAATCCCATGGTCTGCAGACCATGGGTAGGTCTCTTACAGCTGACTTTACTTTACAAAACTAAGGGCGGACTACCCTTTTTGACACATAACACCTTCGTGCTCCACGACCACAAAATGTGGAGTCTTTACAATTATATTACAAAAATTGACTTAAACATGGGCTTTTAGCCCCAAAACTTCCCTTGGGGGATCCCATTCCAAACACTTGACCCATAGAAACTCATTAATGTTCACTAATGCTCTTCTTGAGGTAACAGACAAAGTTTCCCTATCACTAAGGCACCCTTAGCCTTGCTAGGAAGCTTTATAAAGTAGGTTGCTAGTGCTTAGATAGTGTTGGCTTGACAACTGGGCCTATGAACATGGTCAATCCTTCAGTCATCATGTCTTTCTCCTATGAGCTGGTGAGGAGGTCATTTTCTTGTATAATAGGTGTAAGTTCCATAAGAGCCCCACTCATAACACAAGTGAGTGTGGGGCCAAGCAGTAGCTGGTGGCCGATTTGAAGGCTTCAAAATGCGATGCATATTTCGACCCTGAGTTAGAACCCAACAAGAGGAATGACAAAGGGAAGCAGATCATTGATGCGGAGCCCAACAACATTGTTGCCACTATCAAGATCTAGAAGAATGAGCTTGAAGATCTAGAGGAGGGGGAGCATCTTTTCCACTCACAAATGTGGGTGAAGGGTTCACCACTACAATTCATTGTCGACAGTGGCAGCCAAAAGAACCTCATTTTAGTAGAGGTTGTGAAGCGGTTGAGCCTAATGACTACACCATACCCGCAGTCATACAATATCGGGCAGCTTCACCAAGGACGAGATCTCTAAGTCTGCTAGTAGTGTCACCTTCCCTACAGCATCAAGCCCTTCACAGATGAGGTATTTTGTGATGTTGCACCTCTTGATGTTTGTGATATATTATTAGGCCAACCATACTTGTGGAAGTGACATCTTATGTATGAGTCAAGGCCTCACGTTGTTATTATTTCTTTGGGTAATTAATTATACAGGGTACCAAAGGTATCCCCACCTACCACCATCTCTTTGATCTCTGTTAAGAAATGCAGTAAGATCATCTCCCAAACTAGGAAATTCATTTTCTTTCTGGTTCGCTCTCAAAGTAAGGGGAAGATCGTAGACACATCCATGGCCCCCGAGAAGGGTTCCTCCATGTAGTGGAAGCAGGTGGATACGGTCATGAAATAATACAAGAACATCTTCTACTCACCCACAGGGTACCTTTTCACTTCAGGTCAAGCATTCATCTTATCTAACTCTCAGAGAACCTCTACCCAATAGGCCAATATATCGTCACTCCATTCTAGAAAATGGCAAGTACAAGCATCGACATGATCAACATTGGGTGCCACATAAGTTTCAAGTGGGCAACAAATTCTAGTTGCATATGTAGAAATAACACCTTACAAGAGCCCATCACAAGCTCAGACCACTCCGATATGGTCCTTACACCATTACCAAGACTGTGGGAAATAATGTTTTGTAGCACAACATTCCCCAATTCCTTGGCTTGCACCAAGTGTTCAATGGGGACCATTGCTTCCTAATGGGGGAGGAATGATCTAGGTGGATGTTGGTGGCCACCCTCCTATCTCACTTGGACCCCCACAAATGTCTCTTTCAGTTTTTCAATTTCCTTAATTGTAGCACAATTTACTATTTTTGGTAGTTTTTTCAGGTCCCGAACTTCCATAGTTGTTTTAAAGCCCTAAACGACTTTTTGGGAAAACGGGGACCAACATGGGTCATACATTGATGTTGGTCACTCAAAAGTTGTAGTCCTTGAATAGATATTGTGCGCAGCAAACGGAGATTGTATACCAAAGTTACAACCCTGGGAATTTTATGTACAAATTTACCCAAACGGGGCCACAGTTTGGCGATTCATCTCCTAGGGTTAGGTTTTTGGATGTTTAGAGTTTTCTATTGTTTCTCAACAATAAATAGGCCTTCGAGCCTCATTGTAACATAGTTCAGAGGCATTTATCCACCCCATGTCTCCTCAGAGATAAGCTACCATCGCCCGAGCTAGTTTATTTCCATTTTTGTTTGTAAGCATATTTCAGTATTTTAAATTAATGAAATGAAGTATTATTTTTGTTGCATCTCCGTATTTATTGTTATTTTTGTAATTTGTTGCATTCCTCTTTAAATCTGGATCAGTGGTATTAGAGCGGTCTGCTCTTTCTCTGTTTTCTTTGCATGTCCCCAATGAGGTCAAGATATAAGGACTTCAGGCTTGAACAGGTTGAACATTTCTGATGAGCACCAGTATTGCAGCAAGATTGTTGCAAGTCCTGGGGCTACCAACTTTACTTTATCAACTTGGGGTTCGTACAAACTTGGAGGTGACAGTGTTGTATACACAAGTAAAAGTGATGGTTCTGCCTTTTGTCATTGTTCAGCTGGTGAGAGACCACTAGGGTTTTTCAAGCCAGACTTCTATGGATTCAGAAGAAGATTGGTTCTTGATGAGGGAAAGAGAAATCTACTCTACGAGAAAGCTTCTACTGCAGTAAGGAAAAAGACTGAAACCCAATGCTAAAACACATCATTTCCTACCTAACTGCTAAGAGACTATGTTTCAAAAAGAATGCTAGATTAACATGTATGAAATTCTACTGTCCTAAGCATGGAAGTTCAAAACATCAGACATTACTACTGTGCATGTAAATGACTGAAATAAATATGTTTTTTTTTTTCTTTTTGTTCTTTTTATGGAAAAACAAGTGTGAAAGCTAATCTCTTTTGGTGATGTGGAAGGTGGCTTAGGGATGTTGGTGGATGGTTGGAAGGTTTGGGAGACCTTTAGGTGACCTTATGTGTCTTGCTAGAGGTTTTCCCTCAATTCGGCCTCAAAACAGGCCACTACAGGAAAACCTACAGGATGTCCTAAAAACCTATAGGATTCCTTGTATTTCTACAGGATACAACCAAGAGAAAAGAAATGGGTGATGAAGGTGATGGAAGGCTTAGGGAAGGTGGTTGGTGGATGGAATGGAGTGAGAAAATTCCTAGGATCACTCAGAACCCAAAACCAAGGTTGGGAGATGGTCGGATTTTCTCAACATGCTTGGAGAAGTTTCCTTGAAAATTGATGAAATTGGTGAGGGTCTTAGTGAAAGAAAAGAATGATCATGGATGGATGAAGTTGGGAGGAGGTTATTGACTATGAGATCTCTATTTCTTCTGAAACACCTGCACTGCATCAAACATTGATATTTTCCCAAAAATCATGTAAATAAGAAGAATTTCAATAAGCTAGAAAAACAGAGTTTAATGAGCTAGGTGTCTACTTCATGCATGAGGATAATTTGCAGAATAAAATGAATTCATTAATGATATCTACTGTAAGACTGAAGATGGAGGAAATGGTAATTAAATCCTACACTTGCAAACTAATCAAATATTCTATGAGAAAGTAGAATTATGTCTTTTGGGGCTGCATACGGGTCCTTTCCTCAAATCATGATCCCTGAAGGAAGAGGTGAGGCCAAGACACCTACTAACAGCTTTTGATGCTCCTTTTATCCCTTCTAACCTACTGCTGAAGTAAAGCACAAATGGAAGCAAACTAATAAACAAACTAATCAAATCTACACTACTTGCAATGAAATACTTCTAAGGACAATTTAACCATGAATCTATGAAATCTAAGCATACATATACAAGAAGAGGAGTCTTTTTTGCTAGGGTTGGGCCCTAACCCAAGAGCTTCAACCCTCTATGTTAAATCAGTGTTGGATCAAGAAGAATCTCATTCTCATTATCAAAATCGAAAATTGCATAGCAATGTCTTCCACAAATTTGGAGCTCAAAAATAACTAGTGTTTTTACAGCAAAAATTCGAATCCTAATGAGACTCTAGGCCTCTTTATTTATACAATTGAAGTCTCCAATGAATTACTTAAATCTACGGAGGCTCAGCTCCCAAAATCAAGATGAACTAACTCTTTAACTGTCACTTGCTCGGTTGCCTTTTGATCTTCATGACTTGGTTGCTTGTACTTCGAGCTAGTGTGATTGATGGAGGAATATTAGAATAAGGGAGGAGTAAATGAGGAGTATTTACCTCCTACAATCTTTATTCCTTGTCCAATACGAGTTTTAGCCTTTAATCTTACCAAAATTCCCTGATTTTCTCTCGCAAACATACATTCAATGCACATTAGTCCATTAGGCATAATATCTCACTTTGACTCATCTCATTAAACAAAATATAATCAAAACATGTTATAAATTGTGAGAAGAGTTTATTTGAGTAAGCTAGGAGGTGAATTAAGGTCCATATAGTTACCCAATGATGAGGCTCATCATCACCCCCTACTGAAAGTGTTGCTCATCCTCTGAGCAACTCAATTAATATCCATATCTTTCATAGCCCTAATGGCCTCCCTGACATCCCATGCTTCTATTATGGTTTCCTCTTCTTGTGCATAGAATCTTGCCTTCCTTTCTATCTCCTCCCACTGCTTTCTTTCTTCCTCTTCCTTCCTTCCTTCTAACATCCCCAAGAGTAGTGTTGGACTGAATCTCAAGCCAATCCAATTGACTTTGAACCTTTGTATGGTTTTCTTGTACATGGGTGTCCTATTCAGTGCTTCTTCCATTCTTTGAGGAGAATGGTACTCTCTGATTTTCAAACTGTATGGAAAATTATTCCATCTCCTTTGGAAATCTTGCATGTTGTCATCCCCTAATAGCCTAAACATATCCTCAAAATGTGCAACTACTTGCTCTTGGGAAGCAAGATACCTGGGTGCAAGTTGAGGATCATTTGAAATTAAATTATTTGTGTTTATGATAGCCATTGGATTTGACTGCTCAACTCTTATCATGAGAGGCTCTATTTTTTCGCTTGCCAATATCTTCTTCATTTCTGTAGCCCTTGCTTCCTCATGGTTCATCCATGATGCCAAGGCCATTAATTGTAAATCCCCTAGTTTTTCATTAGGATCCCATACATTCAGATTTTTCAAGGCCATGTTATGCAAGTAGAACTCAAACATCTTAGCCCTATCCTCCAATGTGCTTTTATCACAAAGATGAATGAACTATCTATAATCCTAGAATGGCATAGTGCTTCTTTGTGCTAGGGTCTTGGTTTGGAACTGCAGCCATTGTTCCCTAAGGTATAATGCTTAGGACTTAGCTGGAATCCTGCACTGGATTGCTTCTAAAGATAGACTGGCCATGGTTTCCAATTGATTATCTTTTTCTTGCAGTTGTCCTTTCAACTATTCATTTTATGCCTCCAATTGAGTTTTCATTATGGCCTCTCTATCACTCTGGTTGCTTCATTCTTTGCCCATCTCTTTGAGATTTTCCTCCATGTGATCTATGTCCTCTACTCCCTTGGACTTGGAAATCTACATCCATCTATGTGTTCTGGCTCTTTCCTTCTCAAGCTCAAATAATAATGGGATGGAAAAATTTTGTGGAATGACCCTAACCCCTTCAATAAATCTATAGTAGGAGTCAAGGTTAGGTTGAGGGATAGGTTCCCTTAGCTTTGGATCCTCCTTCTTTGGTTCTTGCTGCATACTCCCTTCCTTATCCAATTTTTGAGTTTCCTATAGGTTTAGCAGAGTTTCTTGTAGGATTTCATCTGCTTCCTGTAGGTCCTGTTGTGTATCCTATAGGATGTCTTTCCCCTTGGATGAGGCAGATCTAGTCATAGGCCTTCTCTCATAATTTATAGGATACATAGGGTAGGTTTGTGTTGAGGATTGTTCTCCTTGAGTTTTAATAAGAGGAGCCATATTTTCCTGTTGTTTAGGTGATTCTTAAATAACAATGGGAACCTTGGTGGGAGTTTGAGGTTTTCCCTACCTTATCCTTGTACTCTTTCTTGTTCTAAAGTATAATGGGGTTTGTCTCTGTCTTTTGCCTTTTTATTTGATAGGGGTGTTAAGGGTAGTGAGGTAAATTGTTGCCTCTCTCTCAGAGGGTTTTGGATACACCTTGGGTGACTCCTCCTTGTCTTTTGCCTCCTCTTTTCCATTCCCCTTTTCATCTTTGTCTTTCTCCTCTTCTTCACCTTGTTCATCAGTTTCCTCCTTAGCAACTTCCTCTGTTTCTTCACCACCTTCCTTCTCTCTCTCTTCCTCTTCTTCCTCATTTATTTCCTCTTCATCCCTCTCTAGATCCTCATCTGTTTCAGTTTCCTCTTCACCCCTTTCACTAGCAGTAGGGCTTTTGTCATATGTGAGGGATTTTATATCCTCCTCTGTCTGCATGTCTCTAAAATTTTCCCATGTGATAGGAATTCTAAGGTTGTGGAGGGCATCTTCTATGATGAGTCTAATTAACCCATGATGGGCCAGCTGCTAGTAGTTTCCTTCCTTCACTTTTATGCTCATATCTATCATGGATTGAAGAAGGAAGTAGGGTATGTTGAGTCTGTGGTGAGGATGCATATCTGCTCCAAACCTTAATTCTTCAAGAAACCTAAAGTGGTATCCATATACAACACTATACCTACCTTCATGTGATATGTATATTATAAGGTGGTAGCTTATTTCATTCCAAGGGTATGGTAGGCTTGCTCTTCTCACTCCATTCTTGTCTTCCATGGCCTCCTCTCCTTCTAGAAAGAATTTCTTCTTTGCAATTTGGCTATTTCCCTTGTCTTTCTTTCTCCAAGGCACTCCTAAGGGAAGTGTGGTAATTTTGATTATGAGTTTAGGGGTGAACTCTATGGAGAGGCCTCTCACCATAACACTGGCATGGGTCCTGGTCAGTGGAATGAATGAGAGAGCAAAATCTCTGGCTACTTCATCATCATACCCCCTCACTTTCTCAAAGTACCCCATCCAATTATGCATTGTGAATATTTCTAACACAGGAGGGTGTTGGTGAATCTTTATGGTGTTGATGGGCTCCCTTCTATTAAACCCTCTTGTCATTTTGTCTGGTGAATGGAGGAGCATAGATGGAGGAAATGGGACTGAAATTCCTGTGGATACAATTCCCTTATACAGGTATCAATTTCAATCAAATTAGAATATTTTTTATTCCTTTTGCTTGGAAAAATGGGAGGAAATGTAGAGCCTACCTCCTTACAATGCTTGATGTAGCCAAAGCTTGTGTTTCCTCCTCTGAAATTGCTCCCTACCAATCCTATAGATTGCCTGAATGTATCTTGTAGGGTTCCTGTGGGATCCTGTAAGAGGACATGCACAGGAAAAATGAGGTTTCCCTCTCTTGTAGGTTCCTTGAGGGCCAAGAGAGACTTTTCTAGAGTGAGCCTTGAGAAGATGAATGCATGTAGCATGGGGATCAACGTTTATTTCCTCTTATGGTCGAGTTGAGTGAGGTGGTGTGCTGGCGGCCGAGGTACGTATTTCTATTTTTGGACCGTTGGTCCCTACTACCACATCATCGTTCCCCTCACCTCGTAATCAACTCCCACTTTGGGCATCCGTAGTCTTAAATGCTTTTGACCTCATCCTCCTTTTCTTTGACTTGACTGCTTCCATGTGTGTGAGGACTAATTGTTTTGTCCTCATTGACTGAACGAAGGTGGCCAAGTGAACTCACCACCTTTCACTTATAAACCAACTCATTCACAATATTTACATCTTTTGATTGCATTATGAAAATGAGAGAGTGAAGCGAGATACTTACCTATGGGAACAATACCTTGCTGCAGTTTGTTGAAGAAATGAGGTGTTTGTTGTATGTTGGTTGCATGTGATTTCTCCCTCTTTTTTATATATTGTCCTTTGATGATTTTCTTGATGTACAGGTACCTAGTCTTGAGGGTGATGATTTTGTTGTTTCTCTAGAGAAGCTTCTTCTTACCTTGGATCTCCATGCTTGAAACTTGCTGCAACCTATGATTTCTATTTGGTGGGATAGGCTACTACATGATTTCCTATAGGATGTCATGTAGCTGCTTCTCCCTCAAAAAATTTAATCATATTCTACTGTCGGGACCTGAGGATGATGAACATGGACAAAGAGGAGGTCTATGGGTGTGTGAATAATGAAAAATAAACTTCAGGTGTTGTTCCCCTTTCTCTCTATCTCGTCTTTTTCTCTATCTTTCTTTCTTTAAAAATGTAAAAAAAAATTGAAAACTAGTTTTTTTAATGATGAATGCAGTGGTGATCAAGGTGGAGAGAGGTATGGTAATGACATGGTGATGTAGGAATTTATTTTTCTTGACATGGGTAGGTCATTTCCTTGCCCTAGGGTTACTTCCTTTAGGATTCCCAAGCCACTATAATTCCTACAGGATCATCCTATAGGTTTTTAGGGATCTCCTGTAGGTTTACAGGGAATCCTATAGAAAACACAGAACCCTTGCAAATTGAGGCAAATGAGTGAAAAAATGAAAATAATGGTGGAATGATGAAGGATAATGAATGAAGAAATAAAAATATGAGTTGAATAGGTCACTTTTTATTCTCCATTTATGCTCTGATCATCCTCCTACTGACCTGCAAATAACATTTTCATATTTTTCTTTCTCCCTTTTTTATTTTATTTTTTTGAAAACAACTAGTCTACCTCCAAGAGGTTTTCATCCTAGCTGCTTGCCCTGGGCGCGTCGGGTGAGGTTTTCACCCAATGATCTTTTTTTTTCATTGACTTGATGAGGTAGGATCTAAGACTTGCTCCACCACCATCACTATTTTGTTGATACCATCTATTAAATCTTGATTTGACAATGGCCTTTTGTAAACTTTCAATCTGTGCCCATTAAAAAGTAAACGAATGGTCTCTGCATCTATGGTTTTGATCTACTTCTTCTTTCTTTCTTTTTTCTTTCTTTATTTTTTTTTTCAATGACTTTATTAGGCAGGATCTGAGACTTGCTCCACCACCATCACTATTTTGTTGATACCTATATGAACTCTTGCTTTGACAATGGCATTTTGTAAACTTTCAATCTGTGCCCATTAACAAGTAAAGGAATGGTCTATGCAAATATGGTTCTGATCTACAGTGAACCATTATCATGACATCTCTTTATAACATAATGCCCTAACCATCTAGTCCTTTACTTGCCCTTAACATCTTTATACCTAAAATCATATAACAAAGCCCAATCACCTTCTTGAAATTGCTTATCCTTGATGTTCTTGTCATGCTAGATATTCCTTTGAATTTGAGTTACCTCTGTGTGTAGGAGGGCTTGCATTCTGAACTCATCTAAACCATTCAACTGGAGCAATCTCTCTTTTTGTGCCCTGTTGATATCTAGATCTAGTTAGGCTGCCATCCTCAATGTATTATACTCAAATTCAATGGACAATAGGTCCTTATTCCCATATACCAGCTCATAAGGTGTGAATCCAGTAGTGGTCTTCCAGGAGGTATTATAGGCCCAGGTGGCCTCAACTAGTCTATCTTCCCAATATATTTTGTTGATGCTAACTACTTTGGTTAGAATGCCCTCTAACGCTCTGTTTGTCACCTCCACTTGCCCATTAGCTTATGGGTGATAGGGAGTGGAGGTTCTATGCTTAATCTTGTGTTGGCTTAATAAGTCGTCAATCATGTTGGAGGTAAACTGGTTTCCTTGATCAGTGACCATTTCTCCAAGGTACCCAAACTTGTAGAATACATTCTCCCTTAAGAAATCAACCACCTTCTCCTCTGGCATTGCCATGATTGCCTTGGTTTCATCCCACTTAGTCAGATAGTTAGTGCAAACAATGATATGCTGCTTTTGCTTGGAAGGAGGGTCAATAGGCCCAATGAAATCAATGCCCCACTTGTCAAATGGCTTGAAAGTCACTTGACACTGCAAAGGCATTTCATCCCTTGGAGTAGGCTTTCCCATCCATTAGCACCGATCACACTGACTAGTATATCTTTTCACATCCTAATGAAGAGTGGACCAATAATAACCAGCTTGTAACACCTTGAATGTTGTCCTCTTGGTTGCAAAGTGACCTCCACAAGGCCCATCATGACAGGTCAGAAGGATGCCAAAGACTTCCTCCTCCCTGACACATCTTCTCAAAATTTGATCTGGGCCTAGTTTGAAGAGGTTGCCCCCAATCCAAGTGAATGGGGTGCTCTTCCTCACAATCTTGCTTTCCTCTTTGGAGGACAATTTTAGTGGGAACTGTGCAGATACCAAATAGTTTTCTATGTTAGAAAACCATAGAGAGAGAACTGAAATGGTGAATAAGTTTTCATCTAGTAACTAATCATCAACCATTCCTTCCTCACCTGCAGGAAAAGTTAATCTGGACAAAAAATCTGCAACAACATTTTACTTGTCAAGCTTATCAACAATATTTAGATCAAACTATTGTAATAAAAGTAACCATCTAATAATACAAGCATTCAAATTAGGTTTATTCATTAAATATTTTATTGCAGCATGGTTAGTGTGTACAAAAGTTTGATAACATGTACTGTAATGCCTAAATTTTTTCAATGAGTGCACAACATCCAGGAGCTCCTTTTCGGTTATTGTGTAATTCAGTTTGGCCTTTTACAAATCCTTAATGATAAAGTAAATAGCATAAGGCAATTTTTCATCTATCTATCCCAGAGATGCTCCTATGGATTTGTGTGAGGCATCAGCGTGTATATGAAAAGGAAGGGCCCAATTTAGGCCTCAAAGAATCAGTGCAGTGGTTAACTTTTCCTTCAGGGTGTCTAGGGCCTGTTGATAGCTTTTTGACCATACAAACTCAAAGTCTTTGACCAACAACCCAAATAAATGAGATGCTAACTTGTTGAAGTCTTTTATGAACCTTTGATAGTATCTAGCTAACCCTAGGAAACTTTTGACATCTCTATGCTTTTGCAGAGGTGGGACCCTTTGGATGGTAGCTATTTTTGTTGGGTCCACCTATAGTCCTTGCTGGGATATTGAATGACCTAGCACAGTCCCTGCAGTCATCAAGAATTCACATTTCTCGGGACTAAGGGACAAGTTCATTTCAATGCATTTGTTCAACACCTTACCTAAGTTGGATAGATCCTCCTGGAAATCACATCCATAATGTGTAAAATCATCCATATAAATCTTTGTTGCATCATGGACTAACTCGGAAAATTTACTCAAGACTTCTCTCTGGAAATTGGTAGGAGCATTACATAGGCCAAAAGGAAGGACCCTATAAGCGAAAGTACCCCAGGGACAAGTGAAGGGGTTTTATCCTAGTCTTCCTTGATGATATGGATTTGATTGTACCCGCTACATCCATCTAGGAAAGAGAAAAACTTTTTCCCTGCCAGGCCATCTAGTACTTGGTCGATGAAAGGTAGAGGGAAATGGCCCTTCTTTGTGGCTTTGTTTAACTCTCTAAAATAGACACAAATCCTCCAATTACCATTTTTCTTTGGAACCAACACTAAAGGAGAGACCCACTCACTATCAGAGATAGGGTAAATGAATCCTACATCTAGCAGCTTTTGTAGTTCTTCTTTGACTATATCTTTGAGATATGGATTCATCCTCCTTTGGGGTTTTCAGACTAGTTTTCAACCTTCTTAGATATAAATGTGATGAGTACACACCAAGGGGTGCACTCCCTTCATTTCTTTGTAACTCCAAGCAAAGGCATCTAGGTGTTCCTTTAGCATGTTGCACAACTTTTCTTCTTGGTAAACAGAAAGAGATGGGTTGATTTTCAAAGTTCTCTTAGGGTCAAATTCTATGGTTTTGATATGGATAGGGGTGGAATCAGCTAATAATAGATCAATCTGATGGTTGTTCTAGGTTTCCTTTACTACTTCTTCTAAGGACAATGTACTGGGAGTTGGACTTTGAAGTATGTGTTCAATCAAATCATCTTCATTTGGTTGTTCCCCTCCCATGGTTGTTTCTAAGGTATAGAGTTGGGTGGAATAAACCTCATCTTCTTCTTCATCCTCTTCTAGCCATAAAGGTAATTCATGTTCTAGAGGTGGCTAGGTTGGAGGATATAGGATTAACTGCTTGGACATATGCCCATTCTTGATAGTCATATTCCCAACCTTATAGCTAATGTAGGCATCGACAGTGGCTAGCTAGGGTCTCCCAAGGATGTTAGGGTAACTAGTAAGCTTGGCCTTAGGCTAGAGAACTAGGAAATCTGTAGGGTATTCCCAAGAGTCAATGGAGACCATCACATCCTCCACAATACTCTCAGAGGGTTACTGTGGAGCGGTCTGCAAGTTGCAAGACCGTCATGGTCTTTCTCAATGAACCCTGCAGGTTGAGCTTGAGCATGGTGTCCTTGGTCATCACATTAATGGTAGCCCCAAGATCAATCAAAGTGTGTGGGACAATGGTTTCATTGATGTGCACATCTACTACAGGGCTTCTAGAGTCCAAATACTTTGGACAAATTACCTGCCCCAGCATTAAGTTGGATAGTTGTCCAATGACATTAATGGAAGGAGCATCTCTTCTTCACCTCCCTGGATACTTGAAGCACTTCTCCTTTGATCAACTTGTTGAAAATAGGCACATATTTTATAGTTTGGAGAAGTGGAATTTTTACACATAGATTTTTCAATTATCCCAAAAGTTCAATCTCTGCTAGGGTAGGCTAGAGTGGTTGGGTTAATCTCTCAGGAAAGGGTGGTGGATTTACTTTAGGCATGCTTTCCTCTATTTCTTCCTCAAGCCCCCTAGGTGGAGGTAGAGGTTCATTTTCTGGGAGCACTCTCCCAAATCTCAGGTTGATTTCCTGAATTTCCACAGCATAAGTTGGATAGGATGTCTCTCCACTGTATACTGGTTGTGCTTGTCTGTTGTTCAGGTTCGGATTTTATTGGGCAGGCATCTGGAGTTTCTTAGGTGGATCAAAGTGTAAAATATATGGTTGAGAAAGTGGTGAAGGCAATAAAGATGGAGCATTGTTGTATGGGGGCCTCCACCCCTGTGGTGGTGCATTCCACTGAGGTGGTGGCAAAGCATATGGTTGAAATGACTGGCTAGCTATCTGGGAATGATACTGAGGTGCAAAGGACCAAGGAGGACGTGTATACCAAGAAGGATGAGCATGGGTCCCCCAAGAGGGAATGGATGTGGTTTGGTTGGGGTTGTAATATGCGTGGGATGACTTTTGCATGCCCTCTTGGTATGACCTAGGCCCATGGGGTCTCCTTTGGTTTATGTAGTAGCGTTGTTCAGTGTCCCCTTCATCTCCTTGATATGCATTTTTTAGTCCAGTTTAAGAAGGGCACTTGTCTGTGGAGTGGTTTTCCTCACAGACTGAGCAAATTTTAATTGAATTCAATGGGCATTCATTTCTAGGGTGCCTCCTAGTGCATCTAGAGTGGAAAATTGCGAAGGCTCTCTCTGATTCCTCCTATTTTCTCTTAATGTGCATAGTGTCCATTTGTAGGGCAAGGTTTTGCAGCATCTCACTCTTGAAATCCTCGAGCATGTTTCTAATTTCACCCTTAATGGATGTATTGGAAGAGGATGGACTGACCACAGGTTGACTACCTTTACCCTTTTTCCTAGCTTCCCTAGAATGGTTTCTAAAGACAGTCTTGATATCCTCATAGGGTAACTGGTAGATGTCCCCTCCTACTAACAAGTTTAAGGTATCGAGAAGATCTTCCCTTACTCCTCTAAGCAAGACTAGCTTCAATGACTTAGGGTCAAGTGTGCACCTGGCCATTTTGTAGCTAAGCTAGAATCTTTCTTCATAATCCTCTATGGATTCATCATGCCCTAAGGTCATCCTAAAAAATTCCTCTTTAGTGTCTTTAGACCTATAGTAGTCTCGATACTTTTTGTTGAAAGCTTGTTGCATCTAAGCCCAAGTTGTGATGCTATCCCCAGGTAAACCCATGAACCATTGCAAACATGCATCCTTGAGAGTGGATGGGAATAGTTTCAATTTCTTTTCATCATTGGTGTAGTCATAGGTTCGGCATAATACAACAAACTAAAATAAGAAAGTGTTTGGGTCTCTTGAGGTCAGGCCATGGAAATTTGGAAGGGCGGAGGGGCTTATATTCTTCATCTTAGTATCCCCATTAGTTTCCCTAATGGGGAAGGCACCCTCAACGCTTTCTCTATTTCCTCTGTCATTTCTATCTTCAGCCATTGGATCAGTAGGAATGGGTTCTTCTTCTTCTTCTTCCTCTATAAGTTCTTCAAATATTTTAGGTTACTCACCTAAGGGTTCCTCCAATTCACAGCCACCGAAGAAGAGGGAAGGTTGGATGTTTGAAGAAGTGTGGGCATTTGGAAAAACTTTCCCTAAGTTATCCCTATTCCTACAAGGCATGAAAAAAATATTTTTGTATTGCTTTGAGTTTTTTTTTCCTAAACTTTGAAAGTGATTGTAGAATTGAAATCACAAACTGAATGAAAACTAACTATTTGAATGAAATCTTACTTGCAGAATGAAAAGGAAAGCAAAGAATGCAGAATGGAAAAGAAAGCAACTAAATTACTCTTGTAGAAATGAAACTACTTGCAGAATATCAGAAACAAGAAATGGAAGAAAGAAAGCAGTAATCACATATTACTCAGACACCTCCATGGCAACGACACCAAAAAGTGGTGAGCACCAGTGTTGCAGCAAGAATGCTGCAACTCCTGGGGCTACCAACTTTACTTTATCAACTCGGGATTCATACAATCTTGGAGGTAATAGTGTTGTATACACAAGTAAAAGTGATGGTTCTGCTTTTTGTCATTGTTCATTTGGCGAGAGACTACTAGGGTTTTTCAAGCCAGACTTCTATGGATTCAGAAGAAGCTTGGTTCTTGATGAGGGAAAGATAAATCTACTCTAAGAGAAAGTTTCTACTACAGTAAGGAAAAAGACTAAAATCCAAAGCTAAAACACACCATTTCCTACCTAACTGCTAAGAGACTATGTTTTAGAAAGAATGTTATATTAACATGTATGAAATTCTATTTTCCTAAGCATGGAAGTTCCAAACATCAGGCATTACTATTGTGCATGTAAATGACTAAAATAAATCTGTTTTTTTTCTTTTTGTTCTTTTTACTGAAAAAGTGTGAAATGTAATCTATTTTGGTGATGTGGCAAGTGGCTTAGGGATGTTGGTGGATGGTTGGAAAGTTTGGGATACCTTTAGGTGACATTGTGTGGCTTTCTAGACGTTTTCCCTCAATTCGGCCTCAAAACAAGCCATTACAGGAAAACCTACAGGATGTCATAAAAACCTACAGGATTCCCAGTATTTCTATAGGATACAGCCAGGAGAAAAATGATGGATGTTGAAGGTGATGGAAGGCTTAGGGAATGTGTTTGGTGTATGGAATGGAGTGAGAAAATTCCTAGGATCACTCAGAACTCAAAACTAAGGTTGGGAGATGGTTGGATTTTCTCAACATACTTGGAGAAGTTTCCTTGAAAATTGATGAAATCGGTGAGGGTCTTAGTGAAAGCAAGGAATGATCATGGATGGATGAAGTTGGGAGGAGGTTGCTAACTATGAGATATCTCTTTTCTTCTGAAACACCTGCATTGCATCAAACATTTATATTAGCCCAAAAATCATGTAAACAAGAAAATTTTAATAAGCTAGAAAAACAAAGTTCAATGAGCTAGCTTTCTACTTCATGCATGAGGAAAATTTGCAGAATAAGATGAAGTCATTGATGAGATCTACTGTAAAACTGAAGATGGAAGAATTGGTAATTAAATCCTACACTTGCAAACTAATCAAATGTTGGTTCTAGTACAGTAAACTCCAAAATATATGAGAAAGTAGAATTTTGTCTTTTTGGAGCTGCATAGGGGTCCTTTCCTTAAATCATGATCCCTGAAGGAAGAGGTGAGGCCAAGACACCTACTGAAAACTTTTTGATGCTCCTTTTATCCCTTCTAACCTACTATTGAAGTAAAGCACAAATGTAAGCAAACTAATAAACAAGCTAATCAAATCTACACTACTTGCAATGAAATACTTTTGAGGACAATTTAACCATGAATCTATGAAATTAATCTAAGCATAAATATACAAGAAGAGGAGCCTTTGCTGCTAGAGTTGGGCCCTAACCCAAGAAATTTAGCCCTCTGAGTTAACTCCATCCTGGATCAAGAAGAAGCTCATTCTCATTATCAAAACAAAAAATTACATAGCAATGTCTTCCACGAGTCTGGAGCTCAAAAATAACTAGTGTTTTTACAACAAAAATTTGAATCATAATGAGGCTCTAGGCCTCTTTATTTATACAACTAAAGTCTCCAACAACTTAATTAAATCTAAAGAGGCTCAGCTCCCAAAATCGAGATGAACTAACTCTTTGACTATCACTTGCTCGACTGCCTTTTGATCTTCATGACTTGGTTGCTTGTACTATGAGATAGTGTGATTAGTGGCGGAATATTTGAATAAGGGAGAAGTAAATGAGGAATGTTTACCTCCTAAAATATCTCTTCTTTGTCCCATTTGAGTTTCATCCTTTAATCTTACCAAAATTCCCTCATTTTCTCACACAAACCTGCATTCAATGCACATTAGTCCACTAGGCATAATATCTCACTTTGACTCATATCATTAAACAAAATATAATCAAAACATGTAATAAATTGTGAGAAGAGTTGATTTGACTAAGCTTGGAGGTGAATTAAGGTCCATATAGTTACCTAATGATGAGACTCATCACTTTGCAAGACCAGCCTTGCAAATCTCGATGGCTTCCCATGGCGGAAGAAAAGAAAGACGAGGGGGCAGGAGATCTTATCAAAATCTTGCTCGAAGAAGCCCTCAACTGACAAAGGAATGCGATGATGGAAAACTTTGCCCAGATCCTTCAGCGACTACCTAGGGGTGATGCATCTACTTCTGGTAGCTACTCTGGAAGTGCCACACCTTTTAAGGTACAAGTTAACTTTGAAGTTCCCATATTTGAGGGTTAGATACATGCAGACGTTGTAGATAAATGGTTAAATATGATAGAAGGGTATTTTTTTGTTCATGATTTTTCCACCTGGGAAAATATCACTTTTTCACTTCTCAAAGTAGCCCCCCACGTCAAGGACTAGTGAGAAACCTACTATGAGCAGAAGGATGAAAGTACAACCTCACTATTTTCAGTCACACCCAGTTGGAATTCATTATGGGATGCCATCAAGGAGTAGTACTACCCTATTGGAAGTTATGAGGATAAATACATAAAGTGGACCATGCTATAGTAGGGAAGGGACCAAGATGTGCCAGATTTTACCAATGTTTTTTATACCTTTGCATGAAGTTGGGTATCAAGGATTCTGAGAAACATTTGGTACTCAAATATCGCAGTTGCCTACACAGGTACATCCAGGATGATATGGAGTTCTCGACATCTCACTCGGCATGGTGTACTGACACATTGTCAAGATCAAGAAGAAGTTTAAAAAGAAGAAGTGATACTTTAGATCCATGAATCTGAAGCAAGGGAAAGGCTTCCCCAAACCGCAGAACCAAGGACAAAACCAATACGGTTTGACACAAGAAAACTCGTCGAAGATGCAAGAAAAGAACAACAAAATGAAGTCAAATAAGGACACAAGAAAGTGGTGTGAGTTCCATAAGAGCCCCACTCATAACAAAAGTGAGTGTGGAGCCAAGCAGTCGCTGGTGGCTGAGCTAAAGGCTTCAGTATCCGATGCATATTCCGACCTTGAGTCAGAACCCGACAAGAGGAATGACAAAGGGAAGATGATCATTGATGCAGATCCCAGTGCCACTATTTCCACCGCTAAGATCAAGAAGAATGAGCCCGAAGATCCATAGGAGGGGGAGCGTCTTTTCCACTCACAAATGTGGGTGAAGGGTTCACCAGTGCAGTTCATTATCGACAGTGGCAGCCAAAAGAACCTCATTTTAGCAGAGGTCGTGAAGTGATTGAGCCTACCGACTACACCACACCCGTAGTCGTATAATATCAGGTGGCTTCACCAAGGACGAGATCTCTGAGTCTGCCAGCAGTGCCGCCTTCCCTACAACATCAAGCCCTTCACATATGAGGTATTGTGTGATGTTGCACCTCTTGATGTTTGTGATGTATTATTAGTCCAACCATACTTGTGGAAGTGACATGTTGTGTATGAGTCAAGGCCTTGCATTTTTATTATTTGTTGGGCATGGAATCCCCCCACGGCATGTTTTCGAGCTCAAAGCCCAAGTTTTGGTTGATATTGTTGTAAAGCTCCACGAATTGTGGGCGCAAAATGTATGTTAGAGTCATAGGGTTGTCTGCCCTAGTTTTGAATGTAATGTCGGCCTACCCATGGTCCATGAACCATGGGATTGTATAAATACAGTGAGGCTCTAAGTTGTAAAGACATATAATAGAGGATGGGCATGAAGGGTCTTAAAGATTAAGTCAAAGTGTGAAGTGTGTCTTGGGTGGTAGAGTAGGAAAAGGCTCTGCAACTGAGTGCATAGAGGCCTAGTAGAGTCCACAACTAAGTGCGCAGACCCCTGCAGCTGAGTGCACAGGGCAGAGTCGAGTCTATAATCGGATAAGATATTAATAAAGAAAGGTTTTGTTACCAATTCTGTGTATCTATTCTAAGTTATTACATGTTTGATATCAATTGCTAATGTATTATTTATTTAATACGCACACTTGTATGAATGATTTATGTTGCTAAGTATACTTTACACATGTAAGTAAGCTAAGTTAATCAACTAATATCGGGTTACTAGTAATAACTTGAGTAATAACATTATTCAGCCCCCGAGTAGGGCTGCACGAAGGCAAAATCACAAGCTACGAGGAACAGGTAAGTGCGCGTAGCGACGTGTGTGCAGGGTTGAACCACGGACCACTTGAACCCATCAGACATCTCTAGGGTGTGGAAACTTGGTTCTAGCACCCTCCCATACTACTTCGAGTGAGATCTCAATTTGTTCTTTGTGGATTATTGCCAAAAGGGCTAGTAGTACCGAGATTTGTTTGGCTAAATCACCTCCAAATCTGGGTCAGGCCCAAACAAGCCAACAAATGGTTCCGTTGCCAGGACTGGGATCTACATAATGGATGTCTGATGTTGTGTCACTGGAATCCAACGAAGAAAGAAATTGAAGGGTGGTTGGATAGAAATATTCACGAGTTCACGACGCAGGAAAACAGGAATCTGCGAGTATATAAGGAACAGCAGTTAGAGCGCTACTTATATATGGAAATCCACGAAATTTTCTTTGCATCCTTCCCTCTGAGTTATATGAGTGGATCACGAAGAGGGCAGACAGTCAAGAAAGGTGTAGGCTCGACAAACCGATTGTGTGGACTCCAGAATTGGTGTGCAAACTAGAAGCATCAGAAGATAAGATCGCACGCGCTATGGACCATTGGCTCGATCAAATTATAGGAGGATTTATCACCAAATTCATGGTAGATACTTCAGTCATCTACAATGAGGAAAAATGACACTTCCTCAAAGGACCGCGATGTAAGTACATTAAATCTTTTAACACTTGGATTAAAATTTTAATGTGTGAAAAGCAGGTTATGCGAATAAATTGATGTTTGGGGCTATGAAAAATGGGAGATGGAGGTAGTACAAAAATAGAAACTAGCCACTTGATTTTGCCTCGGTGAGAAAGCGAGGAAGAGCTCGCGAAAGTTTCACCAAGAAGTGCGATCAGTCTGTTAAAGTAGCGAATTCTGTGCATACCACCTCCATCTACACCACCACTAGTCTCACCATATTCACCTCCATCTCCACCCACACCACCTCCACCACCACCACAGTTCAATATGGCCAGCGCGATAAAATTGCTAGTATTCAGAGGAGTAGGGAACGCAAATGTCAGACTAGGAGGTAACTCCTCAAATAAAAACTCATATTATTCTTTTAGGCTGTTCATTATTATATACAAGAGGGAGTGACTGCTCGGTTCATCTCCCGATGACTTTCTATCTTCTCTATTATTTATTTACATTAATTACAGTTGTACACCCATTCCCTCTGATTAGGTTTCAACATTCCCCCCCTTAATCTGAAGGGATGTTGGTGAGTCCAAGAATCGTTATGAATCTTTCAAGATTTTCTCTTCCAAGTTCTTTAGTGAAGATTTTTGCAATTTTCTCATTAGTGGAACAATGGTACAAATGATTGTTTTCGCCTCAACATGATGTTGAATAAGATGATATCTAGTATTGATGTGCTTTGTTTGATCATGGAACTTTGGGTTCTTGGCCAACTTTATTGCAGAGGTATTGTCAATCATGAGTGGAGTCGATTATACTTGTTTTACCTGCAAATCTTCAAGGATTTTCCTGAGCCACACAATTTCTTTTGTTGCCTCAGTTGCTGCCACATATTCTACCTCTATTGTGGAATCTTCTGGAATTGATTGTTTGCGTGATCTCTAGGAGACAGCTCCTGATCCAAGACTCATAGCATAACCTAAAGTAGATACCCCAGTTTCTTTGTCTCCATCGAAGTCTGAATCAAAGTATCCAATCAAGCTGAAGTTTCCCACCTGTGTATACTTCATTCCAAAGAATTGAGTTCCCTTCAAGTACTTTAAAACTCTTTTTGCAGTAGACCAATGTCCCTCACAAGGTTTTTTCATAAATCTGGATAGGATTCCAACAGCAAATGAAATGTCTAGTCTGGTAGTAGTTAGGTAGTTGAGACTTCCTACAAGTTGTCTATACTTTGTTGCATCCTCAAATTCTTTTCCTTCAATGGATGTGAGCTTTAAGTTTTGTTCCACTGGAGTAGTCAAAGGATTGCATTCAGTCATGCCAAACCTGTTCAACAAATCTCCAATGTACTTCTTTTGAGAAAGGAATATGGACTTCAGATGTTGAGTTACTTCAATACCAAGATAGTAATGAACATAACCCAAATCAATCATTTCAAAACCTTTCTTCAATTCCTTCTTTATGGATGCAATGTAGATTTCATTGTTCCCTGTCATCAAAAGATAATCTACATATACTACAAGATACACAACTATTTTTCCAACTTTCTTGACAAACAAAGTTGCATCATCAAGATCACAATGTTTGAAATTGAGTTTCAGAAGATGCTCAGTCAGTTTTTCATACTAGGCTCGTGGTGCTTATTTGAGGCCATAAAAGGATTTCACAATTTTTCATACTTTATGTTCATGTCCTTTCATAGCAAATCCTTCAGGCCGAGACATAAAGACATTTTCATTTACATCTCCATTCAAGAAATCAGTTTTTACATCCATTTGGACTTTCCAACCGTTCCGAGCTGCTAGGGCAAAGAGTGTCCGGATGGTAGCCCATTTTGTTGTGGGGAAAAAATTTTCCTCATAATTGACCCCTTCCTTTTGTGCAAAACCTTTTTCCACAAGCCTGGCTTTGTGCTTGTCAAGTGATCCATCAGCTTTATACTTGTTCTTATAGACCCACTTGCAGCCAATTGGTTTAGTTCCCAATGGAGGATCAACCAGCTTCCAAGTGCCATTTTTTATCAAGGCATCATACTCCTTTTGCATTGCTTCTCTCCATTTATCATGAGAAGAAGCTTCTTTGAAGGAAGCTGGTTCAAAATCTGTAGAAAAATTGAATTCACAATCATAAGAAACATTCATATCAACAGGTGAATCGGAGTTATCTACATTACCTCCATTTTTCCGGTTTGAATTTCTAGTTCCTGTCTTTCCAACCTCATCAGGATGAACAATTTCAAGTGTCTTTGTCAGCCACTTTGGAGGACCTTTCTCAGATGGTCTAGGCTGCTCCATTGATTGAGTTGGGACTGAATCAATATTGAGTCTCACAATTCTGTCAATCACATCACTCAAAGTATCATTCATTGTTGGAGTTTCATGTAGGGGAGAGCGTGTTTCAGAAGAAGATTCCATAGGTTGATCTAGTATAGGAACCCCCCCTTCAAGATGTGGAATTTGATTATCAAATTCTTGAAATGATTTTTCATTTGTGAATCTATCCAAGCGATCAAGTTGTCTTTCAACAACATTATCAGTTTTGGATGATTCAAGAAAGATTACATCTCTAGATACAACAAAATTTTTGTTGACTTCATCATAGAGACAATATGCTTTGGAGGTGTTTGAATACCCCAGGAAGATACACTTACGACTTATTACACCAAGTTTGTTTCTATGTAGCTTTAGTACCAAGGCATAACAGGTGGAACCAAAGACCCTAAGATGATTTACTGAAGGAATATGACCATACCACATTTCATAAGGAGTCATGTTTTTGATAGCATTAGATGGACATCTATTCTTTATATATATAACACATAGAATTGCATCAACCCAAAACATCATTTTTATATAGAATTAGATGGACATCTATTCTTTATATATATAGCACATAGAACTGCATTAGCCCAAAACATCATTTTTACATTTTTGAAGAATAGCATGGAGCGTACCATATTTAAGATTGTCCTATTCATTCTTTTAGCTACTATGTTCTGTTGGGGATTATAAGGCACAGTTGTTTGATGTTTGATCCCATGTTGGCGAAGATAATTTTCAAATTTATTTGAAGTGTATTCTTTTCTATTATCAGTTCAAATGGATCCAATATGAGATTGTGGATCATTTTCAATCCATGCATGAAAGTTCTTTAATGTTTGAAAAGCATCAGATTTGTTCTTCAATAAATAAATCCAACACATTCTGGTGTAGTCATTAATAAATGTCATCATATATTTATTTCCATTTTTAGAAGGAACATGCATTGGACCACATAAATCTCCAATGTACTTATTTTGAGAAAGGAATATGGACTTCAAATGTTGAGTTATTTCAATACCAAGATAGTAATGAACATAGCCCAAATCAGTCATTTCAAAACCTTTCTTCAATTCCTTATTTATGGATGCCATGTAGCTTTCATTGTTCCCTGTCATCAAAAGATCATCTACATATACTACAAGATATACAACTATTTTTACAACCTTCTTGACAAACAAAGTTGCATCATCAAGATCATAATGTTTGAAATTGAGTTTCAGAAGATGCTCAGTCAGTTTTTCATACCAGGCTCGTGGTGATTGTTTGAGGCCATACAAGGATTTCACAAGTTTGCATACTTTATGTTCATTTCCTTTCACAGAAAATCCTTCAGGCTGGGACATAAAAACATTTTCTTTTAGATCTCCATTCAAGAAAGCAATTTTTACATCCATTTGATGGACTTTCCAACCATTCTGAGCTGCTAAGGCAAAGAGTGTCCGGATAGTAGCCCATTTTGTTGAGGGGGAAAAAGTTTCCTCATAATCGACCCCTTCCTTCTGTGCAAAACCTTTTGCCACAAGCCTGTCTTTGTGCTTATCAAGTGAGCCATTAGCTTTATACTTGTTCTTGTAGACCCACTTGCAGCCAATTGGTTTAGTTCCCAATGGAGGATCAACCAGCTTCCAAGTGTCATTCTTTATCAAGGCATCATACTCCTTTTGCATTGCTTCTCTCCATTCATCATGAGAAGAAGCTTCTTTGTAGGAATTTGATTCAAAATCTGTAGACAAATTGAATTCACAATCATAAGAGACATCCATATCAACAGGTGAATCAGAGTTATCTACATTACCTCCATTTTTCCGGTTTGAATTTCTAGTTCCTATCTTTCCAACTTCATCAGGATAAACACTTTCAAGTGTCTTTGTCAACCACTTTGGAGGACCTTTCTCAAATGGTCCAGGCTACTCCGTTGATTGAGTTGGGACTAAATCAAGATTGAGTCTCCCAATTTTGTCAATCACGTCACTCAAAGTATCATTCGTTGTTGGAGTTTCATGCAGGGGAGAGAGTGTTTCAGAAGAATATTCCATAGGTTGATCTAGTATAGGAACCCCCCCTTCAAGATGTGGAATATAATTATCAAATTATTGAAATGATTTTGCATTTGTGAATCTATCCAAGTGATCAAGTTGTCGTTCAACAACATTATCAGTTTTGGATGATTTAAGAAAGATTACATCTCTAGATACAACAAACTTTTTCTTGACTTCATCGTAGAGACGGTATGCTTTGGAGGTGTTTGAATACCCCAGGAAGATACACTTATGACTTATTGCACCAAGTTTGTTTCTATGTACCTTTAGTATCAAGGCATAACAGGTGGAACCAAAGACCCTGAGATGCTTTACCAAAAGAATATGCCCATACCACATTTCATAAGGATTTTTGTTTCTAATAGCATTAGATGGACATCTATTCTTTATATATATAGCACATAGAACTGCATCAGCCCAAAACATCATTTTTACAATTTTTAAGAACAACATGGAGCGTGCCATATTTAAGATTGTCCTATTCATTCTTTAAGCTACTTCGTTCTGTTGGGGATTATAAGGCACAGTGGTTTGATGTTCGATCCCATGTTGGCGAATATAGTTTTCAAATGCATTTGAAGTGTATTCTTTTCCATTATCAATATGAATGGAGCCAATATGAGATTGTGCATAATTTTCAATCCATGCATGAAATTTCTTGAATGTTTGAAAAGCATCAAATTTGTTCTTCAATAAATAAACCCAACACATTGTTGGAGAGGTAAATCCCCTCTACAGATAGAGGCGATCCCTACTAGTCCAGAATGGGTCTAGAAACAATCAAACAATGCTATCACTCAAGTTCCTAATTGCAAATAAAAGGTAGGTGGTGAAGACCTACTTGAGTTCCAACGCTTTTGTTCGTAGAAGAGACGTCGCCCATGCTCCTTTGCCTTGGCCGGTCACAGTCCTCCACTATCCCCGTGAATGGACACCTGCACACAAAGAGAACAACACAAACATAAGCGTGAAATCTAATATATGCAATTATACATCAGTCAGGAAGGACATAATTTGACATTAATCATTACAACAATGAGAATGTAACCATAATGATAGTCATCTATTATTAATAATCAACAAAGGAGAATACAACCAGCGTCCTGACGTCAAGTCCTCCTTTGACTGTGTGCTCAGCTACATAAGTCTTGCAAAGCTTGAAGGGATGAGGGACAAGCCTCTCTCTCTTTGGTGACAAGATCTCCTCACTTAGGTTAAGCCTTATGGACACAAAGAAGGCTCTTGCAACTCTAATCTCTTGATATCTTCCTTTCAGCACAAGTATTGCCACTAGAATCAGAACTAGCTTGGTCAAGCCATGGAGACAAGCTTTTATAGATGAAAAGGAAGAGATAGGATCAATCACAACCACAATGGATTTGGCTTCATCACTTGGAAACTTCTATGGAATGGTGGAAAAATACTTCCCATTCAAGGATATTCGAAGCCAAACCATCCTCACTTAACTTGGATTCAGTTGGTGAATGAGTTGGATAGAAATTTCGGAGGTTGATTAGTTCAAAACTTTGCCCAAAAAGGTTGGCACGATTGCAACTTTGGGATAGAGTGCTAATGGCGCACCCCTTTTATAGGATTTTCCCCATTGGCACGGGCATAACACAGTGGGCCAGTGCTAATGTAAAAAGGGTTGTTTTTAAGGGCAAGGTGCGGGAGATGTCTTTAGGGCATATGCAGCTCATGTTCAGAGGTGAATGATGTAAGTGGTTTTAAGTCTTGTCACTTCTCACAAGTCCCGGAATGAGTCCTCCAAGATGCAAGAGAGGGGTAACAGGGACGGCGACAAACGGTGACAAATTTTTGTGTAACAGATGCCCCCTAAAGCATGAGGCCCGAGAGAGAGAGGGGTGAAGTGCTTTACAAGAACATGTGTGACTAAAAACACTGCCGTCGGAGAACCTGCGAAAAGAAGTACAACTGATATCTCAAGTACATGATATATGTGGTATGGACGCATCCATCCATAACAGAGTATATATAAAACTGGATCCCAGGTATGGACGCAACCATCCGATGAGGATCAATAAATGGACTCAGGTATGGTCGCAACCATCCAATCAATGAGTCATGTAATGATTACAATAATCCACAAAATGCAGCCTGGATTCCAATATGCACAATCTGGGGTCTTGCACTCCAACTCAACCCGAACACGGTACAAGTTCAGGCATGTGAATATAGGAGTCGAAGTCGAACATGCATGAATATCGTCTGATTACCAGTCAATGATGAAAATTGTTAACAGACGCGAGAGGTGCCACCAATAATAACGATGGTCCTCAAGGTACCATACGTACAATCCATGGCGTGCGAATCAATGAGCCGATGTTGAACACCCGTAGAATCATACGATTGGAGGCCAATGATGAAAACCTCGCATCGAACATGAAGAACCTGCCATTGAGGCATGCAGGCTCCAAGGTACCTGAAGGGAGTCTCTAGGTCACCTTCCTGGATAATGAGCTGAAG
>APFE031606870.1:50898-67203 GCA_000404065.3 Pinus taeda
GAGGAATGGGAGGAGGAGTTAGGTATGAACTCCTTGATTTTGATGTTTTTCATTTTTTTTTTGTCTTTTTTAATACATACCTGTTCTAATGATGATTATATGTATATGCAGATGTGGGCCCAGAGCGACCAGCCGGGCTATCCCCTACAGCGCAGAGAGGCCAACTTGCAGCCGACCCTCAAGCAGGGGGTACTGTGGGGGAGGAGCTAATACAGAATCTTGAGGGGCTTGCCCAAGGGATTCCTGGTTATGCCAGATTGGAAGATGTGCCCTTTGCATATTAGAGGCACACAGTAGGGGTGCCGACTCACGTCCACCGTCTGCTGAGACGATTGGTGCGAGCGGTGATGTGCTACCATGAGCACCACCGTGCTTAGACTCCTAGGCTTTATTTTCTGCATATTTTTTGAGAGACATGTGTCTCAGATGTATGGAGAACATAGATTCTATCCAGACATGTACCTTTATTTTTTGAGCGCCTCAGTATTTTATGCTTCTTGTATCATGTTCGAGTTACATATTATGCAAATGTCTGTCCAATACATAGTTAGCCAATGCATCGGTTACTGCATTAAGTCTTCTTGGAATGTGATGACAAGTAATGTAATCAAAATCTCTTTCCAATAACTTAACACGTAAATACAACCTTAAAATGCGATGATCTCTGATGGAATATCATTCGTTGAGTTGGTGGACTACAAGTTGAGAGTCTAAGTTTACAACCAATGTGCGGATCCCGAGGTTAATTGCCTCAGCCAATAATTCGATTACAGCACTATATTCAGCCACATTGTTCGTTATACAACCCAAACACACCCCTTGAATATCTACTAACTCACCATGAGGATCGTAGATCACCCATGCCACAGATGACAGATTGCGAGTACTGCGGGAAGCACCATCAGCGAAACCAACGTAAGGCGATCCAAACATTTGTTCAAGAAGCAAAAGACACAATAAGCAGCAATCACGCCGACACACTGAGATAAAACTAAATAAACATGCACACACAACACACTACTGAAAAGCATACGCATGTACAGAAAGAGAGAGTGCCTGGACTTAGGCGTAATATTTCTTAAGATAAAGCCCATTTTGGGGCCTGTCCAGAGGATTACCTTCATAATCTATAAGCTCATAGGCACCTTTTTGTAAAACTCTTTTCACAATATAGGGCCCATGCCACATTGGCTCGAGTTTTCCTTCTCCCAGCTTATTGTTAGCTTGATCGTAAAGCAGTACTAGATCTCCCTCGATGAAAGAGCACGGGTTAACAGTGTTATCGAAGTGAGTTTTCACTCGCTTCTTTTGAGCTTAAATAGCTAGGGAGGCTAGACGATGAGTCTCATCCAGCGGCTCTAAGTAAAGAAGTCGCTCTTCTACAGGGGTAGTATCGGGGAGCAACTCGACGGCTAATTTCAGTGAAGGAATCTCACACTCAATGGGAAGGGTCGCCTCCAGTCCATAAACTAACTGAAAAGGAGTGAAACTGGTGGCGTCCTTCACGGAGGTACGGTAGGCCCACAAAGCGGAGAACAACATCAGATGCCAATTAGACTTGTGCATGCCAACAGTTCTTTGAAGAATCGTGACCAAAACCTTGTTCACGGCTTCCACTTGACCGTTTCCCTGAGGATAGTACGAAGTCGAACTATCATGCCTAAGACCTAGCTGAGTTTTTAACTCAACCATCATGTGATTACGAAAACGTTTTCCGTGATCAGTGATGATGGCTTGTGGAACTCCGAACCATGAAATAACATGATTAAACAGAAATTGTGCTGCGGTGTGACCGTCTTCTGACAATGTAGGCATCGCCTCGGCCCATTTCGTAAAATAATCTACAGCAACGATGATGTATCCATGCCCCCCGGCCGAGCGAGGGTTACAAGTCACATAATCGATGCCCCATTTGGCAAAGGGGCCGACGGTTACAACGAGGTGCAGCGGAGCGGGGGGTGCACGCATCTTCCATTGGTAAATCTGGCATTCATGACAAAAACGGACAGCAAGAATGCAGTCCTTGAAAATGGAAGGCCAAAAATAGCCAGCACGGAGGATTTTCTGTGCAGTGGCATATCCAGACATGTGACCGCCACAAGCACCAGAGTGGCAGTCATTTAGAACTCTCTCGGCTTCTTCTAAGGTTAAGCATCGGCGAAGAACCGAATCAACACCGAGACGGTACAGGGTGTCCCCAACGATGCGATATGGTTGGGATTGGTGTCGAATCCGTCGACGAGCGTCCTTAGAGGTCTCGGGACGGAAAGAGGACGTCTGCAAGTAGACAATAATGTCCCTGTACCAAGGATCAAGGGTACTAATAAGGAAAAGAGTTTCGTCTGGAATAGAATCCTCTATCTGAGAGGAGGCAGCAGCGGATGGCAAAGAACACAACAGTTCGGCGAAGACAAGTGATTTCTTAGACTTGGCAACAGTAAATTCCAAGTCAAACTCTTGGAAGATGACGATCCACTTTGAGTATTTGCCCCCCAGCAATTGTCGTAACATAATATAATTCATGGGGTTGCAATCGGAGATCACCGTCGTAGTACGCAACAAGATATAGTGACGGAACCGTTGGACAGCGCAAACAGTAGCAAGGGCCAACTTTTCGACATATGCATATCGAGTTTCTGTATCTAGCAAGTTGCGACTAAGGTAGTAAATGACATGTTCGATGCCATCGTCGTCGTCTTGTACCAAAACCATACCTATGGTGGTATCACCAGCGGCCAGGTATAACGTATAATCATGATGATAATTTGGAGGCCGCAACAAAGGGGCGGAAACTAGAAGAGTTTTGGGACGTGAAAAAGACTCCTCAGCTATGGCATCCCATCGAAATGGGGTGTCACGCTTAAGTAACTGTGTGAAACCCTTTGCCACTTCGGCATAGTTTGGGATAAATCGTCGTAAGAAATTAGCTTTGCCCTACAAGCTCTGCAGTTGCCGCAAAGTAGCAGGGGGAGGAAGATTCAAAATTTCCTCGACTTTAAGGGGATCCAAGCAGATGCCCTCTCGGGAGACGTAAACCTGAGAAGTCAGACAGATTCGACGCAGAAGACACATTTATGCGGGTTTAGTCGGATATTATAGTGTCGACAGCGAAGAAAAATCTTGCGAAGATGTGATGGGTGGTCTGAGCGCTTAGCTGAATGAGCGGGAAGGTCATCCAGATAAGGTTGTACGATGTGCCGAATATCGTGAAAGGCATAAGACATCGCACACTGGAAGGTAGCACCGACATTTTTAAGACAGAAGGGGAGCTTTTTATAAGCGAAAGTACCCCACGGACAGATGAAGGTCGTCTTGTGTTGATCAGCGGGGGCAATATTAATCTGGTTGTAACCAGAAAATCCTTCCATAAACGAATATATTTCACTGCCCACACATTCGTCAATGAGTTGGTCAATGAACGGTGTGGGGTAGTTATCTTTTGGGCAGGCTCAATTAATGTCGCGATAATCGACACAAACGTGAATGGTACCCTGTTTTTTATCTACAGGGACAATATTTGAGACCCAATCTGTAAGTGGGATAGGATAAATAAATCCAGCTTTAAGAAGTTTTTCAACTTCCGCTTTGATAGTTGCCCCCTTACGGGGGTGCACGGGACGCAAACGCCAGCGAACAGGTTTGGCTCTGGGATATGTAGGTATCTCGTGCACTACAATGGATGGATCGATATCGGGCATCTCTTCGTAGGACCATGCAAAAATGTCACGAAATTCGTGAAAAAGCGCTATATATATTTGAATCTCCTCAGGAGTGCAAGTGACTCCTATATAGATGTTCTCGACAATCCCTGGTTTAACAGAGATGTCGATGGATTGGGTCTGCGTGATGTTCCCTAAATTCCCTTCAGACGATGTTTGATAAATCTGGATGGGTGTCTGAAGAGGCTATGAAGGGAGACATGGAGCAAACGGCTCGAGACAAAGCAGTGTTTCCCAGAGGGTAGGGAGAAAGGAGGAACGGTGGTGAAGATGGGACCACGGACGTTCTTCAAGAGATATGGTCTCTATAATGGCCTCGTCGGAAGGAAATATTTCCTTTAACAGATACAAGGAGGTGCAGTCTCCAAACCAGGGGGGAAAATCATTTGAGTCAAGAGCCCCACTTAAAGCATTGGGTTCAGCATGAGGGGTCGATGCAGCAACGATTTCGATGTAGTTGAGCTCGGCTGGACTCAACGGCATCTCCTCACCCCACGATTCTATCTGCTCAACGGGGGGAAGGGCCCAAGGATCAAAATGAACCGAGATCATAGAGATAGAGGCGAGGTTGGGAGGTGGGAGGGAGAAAACACCCATAAGGGTGGGATCTTTGAAGAGCCCGACTCCCACACTCTCAAAAGGAACGGAGGTATGTTCAACGAAAGGTACATTTCCCTCAGAAGAGGAAGTGAAGAAGGAAAGCTGGTCTATCGTGACAATTTTCCCTTGGTGAGGGAAACGGATGACATGGAAGAGGGATGAAGCCACGACACGCATGGCATACATCCAACTCCGGCCCAGAAGGAGGTTGTATGTGAGATTCGCGTCAACAACCTCAACTTCTACTTCCACGGTTTTCCCTTCTAAGGTGATTGGCAATCGTTGAAGAATACCATAAGGATGGGATTCTCTCCCATTGAAAGCTTCCAAAGTCGTAGGAGACTGGCTCATAGTTGGAGACCCGATCGCTTTCCAACAAGCAATAGACATAATGTAAGTTGATGCGCCCTCATCAATAACTGTACGATGAATCATTTTTGAGTTGATGATGAATTGGATAAGAAAAGCGATCTGATGAGGCGGCCTCAAGACATGGCTCTCGAGATCAAAGGTAATCAGATCCGAATCTGTCGGGTCGATGCCACCGATGGCCGATAGCAAGGACTTCCTCTGAGGGGGGCAGCTCTGGAGAACTTCTAAGGCGGACATAGCCGACAGAGCCTACCCTAAGTCTTGTATGATGCTATAGTGATGGGCAGCACGAGAATTCGGGTTGTAAGAAGATCGCCTGAGTACTCCTTTAGGAGGGGGTCGGATGGTTGTCTCAGTACTCGGTCTCTCGATATGGAGTGGACCAGAGTTGGACGAAGGAGCACTTGAGGGAACCTCGGGCTCCTTCCCGGTGGACGACGGATACTCCTTTGCTTGAGTCGTTACATGAACGAGAATGGATCCAGCCATGAAGACTTGGGAACCAAAGGGAGAAGAAGACGGATCAGCCACCACTTGAGTTTGCTGAGAGGGAAAGGGTTCTTTAAGAACCGCAGGAACCCCAGGAGCGCCTTTCAACAAGCGACTAACTTCGGATCACCTTGGGCAGTCCTTAGTGTAGTGATCCTCCTCACAAATGAGACAAGGATATTTGGGTTTGCGCTTAACTCCTTCCTCGGCTGGAGGTTTGGAGGATTCCTGTTTAGGTTGCTCATATTTATTTTTCCCTTTTCCCTTTTTCTTTCCTTTCGGGGCCTTACCCGCCGTGGTGGAATGGACGGCGTTGACCTCAGAAGTACTACCAGAATTTGAACCACCCTGAGAAGTGTTTTCGTTAGAAGCACCTGACTTTTGCTTCCCAGGGTTCGAAGATGATTTTTTAGAGGTCGGGTTCATAGAGCCAATAACTCCATCGACAGATGGCTTCGGTGGAGCCTTGGATGTACCGGGTCTCGGGGCGTCCGGCAAATACTCATACAAGGTACCTGACTGAGAGTAAACTAAGTCTAGGTACTGAGCGTGCCCAAAACATCATTTTTACAATTTTTAAGAACAACATGGAGCGTGCCATATTTAAGATTGTCCTATTCATTCTTTAAGCTACTTCGTTCTGTTGGGGATTATAAGGCACAGTGGTTTGATGTTCGATCCCATGTTGGCGAATATAGTTTTCAAATGCATTTGAAGTGTATTCTTTTCCATTATCAATATGAATGGAGCCAATATGAGATTGTGCATAATTTTCAATCCATGCATGAAATTTCTTGAATGTTTGAAAAGCATCAAATTTGTTCTTCAATAAATAAACCCAACACATTCTGGTGTAGTCATCAATAAATGTCATCATATATTTATTTCCATTTGCAGAAGGAACAAGCATTGGACCACATAAATTTGAATGAATGAGTTCAATTTTTCTATGTGATATTGAATGTGAATCATGAAAAGACTGTTTGCTATGCTTTCCTAGAATGCAAGCATCACATTGCTTAAGTTTCCTAGGAATTGTAGGCAAACCAGTAACACCAGTTTTCTTCAACAAGTGGAGGTTGTCATAGTTCAAGTGTCTAAATCTAGCATGCCATAATAAACTTGATGGAAATGTACCTTCTTCATAATGAGAATTGTATGAGAAATGTTGTGTACGAGCAGAGGTACCCTGTAGCTTGAGAAGCCTTTCTTCTTCTATCCTCGTCATGGCAAGTGAGTGGTCAAATTCTTTTCTCACCTCAAGCTTGCCATCAAACATATGAATGGAGTGACCTTGTTGGTGGATGTGGACCAAGGACAACAAGTTTCTCCTCAGTTGTGGGGGATATAGAACATGATGCAGAAGAAAGTCTGGAAGACCATGCAGTTTAAGCCTGATTGTGCCAAGCCCTGATGGCTTGATTTTTGATTGATCTGCAAATTATATTGCTCCATCAACATTGTCAGTAAATTCTTCAAAAAATTATTTTATATGAGTCATGTGGCAAGTTGCTCCTGAATCAAGCAACCAATCATTTTTCGAAGAAGCAAGTGAAGCATTAAATAAGTATTCATTTACTCCAATATTACATTGTGCCACAACATAATGAGTGGCTTTAGGTGCTTTACCTTTGTCTATGCCATTAGTTTTACCTTTGGGTTGGTTTCTTTGTTGCTTAGTTTTGTCCCAAGATAACTTGCATGTGGAGGCATCATGTGATCCATTTCTTTTGCAGCGTATACAGTGCAACTCTGACTTTTCTCCTTGAGAATGTTTGCCCCCCCTACCTCTGAAATATCTTCCTCTTCCTCTTCGACCACCTCTTCCTCTGGAAGAATCTTGGGAAAGATTCTTTTCTTTATGAGCAAGGCACACAACCTCTTCAGAAGATTCAGGGGATGTCTTCTTTCCAAAAGCTTTCTCTCTTTCAACAGATTTTTTCACAAGAGAGTCAAAGGTAATATCTTTGAGATTTCCATTTGCTTGCAATGACTCAAGATAATTGGAGTAAGTAGGATAGAGTTCCTTGAGAAAAGCGATTAGAGGAATATCCAATTCAACCTTAGTGACTTTTATATCATGCATTATAAATTTTACTTTGGATGCAAGAGCAAGAGGATCATTATTTTTTAATTCAAGGGTGAAGAGTTTAATCATGAGTTGAACAAATTCAAGTGTAGAGTGTGAGTCATAGAGTTCCTTTAGCTTTTGTAAGGCTTCGAATGCATTTGAAAATGGAGAAATGTGTCAACTCACCTCTTCACTTACTAATGCTGCAATCAATGCATAGGCTTTGTTGTTCTTATTTTCCCAAATTGTGAGCTCCTTGTCTGAGTTAGGCTGGACTGGCACTTCGTCTCCTTCTCCAACACACACTCGTTTCCATGGCTCATTAAAAATGAGAGTGTGTTGCATTTTCCATGACCATTTAGGATAATTCTCCTTTCCATTGAAAATTACTCCCACAATATATATAATTGAATGCATTGTAAAATCTGTGTACAGTGGAGAAAAATATTGTTGCTGCAAAATTTTACTCGTAAAATGATTGTTATACCAACAACATTCAACGCTCACCCAAATATCAGAGTCTGACTGTAGTTGTAGTTCTTTTTCTGCTTTGTATGGAAGAGATGAACGATGGAGATGAGTGGAGGAGATGATTGGGTTACAAGCAGGATTTCGGGCGGATAAAAATTGGCAAGTGGTATGTTGGGTAGCGAAGGTCCCGTGTTACAGTTTTGGGTCTGAAAGCCTAGAAGTTAGGATAGAAATATTGTAAAACTCCGAAAAATGCGGAGCGCGAAATGTAAAAGGTCGAGTCAAAGGGTTGTCCGCCCATGAAGTAATATAGAATATTAGGGAGTAAGTCGGCCTACCCATGGTCCAGGAACCATGGGAATGTATAAACAGAGCGGGGCTCTAAAGGTAGAAGGAAATCTTTGAAGAGAATAAATTGTAGTGCCATGGGTCTATGAAAGTTATATTGTGCGTCTATAAGTCCAAGTCGAGGGTATTGGGTGATAGATAGAGGCACTGCCACTGTATGTGCAGAGGCCTAGTAGAGTCCACACCTATGTGCAGACCCCTGCAGCAAAGTGTGTAGGGTATATTTGGATCTATTGGTGATAAAGTGGAAATAAAGATAAGTTGATTTTGAAACACTATGTTAATCTGACCTATTGCAGATCTATTTAATTTATGATTGGTGTTTCTATTAATTCTTTATGTGCATGCTTATGTTCTGGGTTAATGCAAATCTGTATCTCTGTTAATTGCGCACACTGGTTATCTTGATTAAATGTTTGCTTAAAGACAATCACAAGTAGACCTGATCTATAATAACTCCTTAAATAAATAGTATTGAGGAATAGCCCAGCCGCGGATCTGTGCAGAAGCATAGCAGCGTGAGGCTGCGGAACAGTGCGCAAAACCTCCAGACCACATCTAGACATCCCAAGGGTGTAGAAACCTGGTTCCAGCACCCTCCCCTACTACCTTAGGTGAGACCTCATTTTGCACTCTACGGGCTGTTGCTAAAAGGGCCGGTAGCTGAGGGATTTTTTTGGCTAAATAACTATTCTGAACCTGGGTCAGGCCCATATAAGCCAACAAATGGTTTCGTTGCTGGGTCCGGGATCTGCCTAAGGGGTGTTTGATGTGGAATGCAGGGACTCTATAGAGAAGGAATTGAAGGATCGAAGAGACCAGGAGTAATAGTAGTTCAGAGTACATTGACAAGGTTGAAAATGACAAGTGCGATCCAGCTCCCGATATTCAAAGGAGCAAGAAGCGAAGATCCAAAACAATTTTGGTTCGTGCTAACATCAGTGTGGAATGCACATAGAATTAAGGATGATAATATCAGAAAGGCTACCTTAGTTATCGCGATGTAGGACCAAGCGCTGACATGGTACATAAAGTACTCAAGCGATCACCCAACTGCGAGGACAGCAGAAATCCAGACCGAACTAAAGAAAGAGTTTAGCCGGCCGAAGTCAGAAACACAGTCGATCATAAGGTTCAAGGAGATCGCGATGATGCCTGGTGAAACCCTATGGGATTTGGGTCAAGGATTGAAAAGTACTATCCGTGAAGCAAACATGACACTAACAGATGCGCAGCAATGCACTTGGTTTGTGGCATCATTAACACCACGTCTGAGGACGGATTTGTCACAATAGAAGATCTCAACCCAGGCTGAAGAATTGGGAGTTTAGCAAATCCAAGCACAGATCCAAAACTTCTGTTTGGAAATGAAGAATTCAAAACAAGAACAGGCACCTCGTCCAGAAGTCTGGGAGGAAGTATAGTGTATAAAATGCAGGAGCCAGGGGCACGATAAGGATCACTGCTTGGTCTTGGCAAATTATGTGGCAATGGGGGGAATGTTATAGACATATTTGGGCACTACAACCCCAATCACATATGTCCATAAACCAAGGGTTTCTGAGTCCCTAAAAGTGTTGTTTCACACCCTAAAGGAACAAGGGCAGTTGATTACATCATCTCCCAAAAGTTCTCCATGGAAAACTACTCATAACTGGTCAAAACTGGACCATACAAATTGCTCAGTGCTAAGGATGTGATGCATATCACCTCCCACATGCAAAAAATGTGATGCATATTGAAAAACCCTTCTGTAGGGTGCTATGGGTGAGAGTAGACAAATGGCAGAGACAGTTTTAAAGGTGGATGATCATGGAATCTTCCAGAAACTTCTCCTGTGACACTTGCCTCTTTGAATTCACCCAGGGATGAGTAAGAGATCATGAATCTCCAATTGGAACCAAGAACTATCAGAGAGAAGACACTAATCAAAATCCCAAACGCTGACTCACCCACCTGCAAACATCTATATATGGATCCCTCATCCCAGAGATCCAGAGGTTGGAATCTTGTATTTGTAAGGAAGTGTTGTTGGTTTCTTGGTGGAACATCATAGTGTTGGGTGATCTAAGTTTTTCATGAGGTGAAGAAGGGCTTTCATGCTAGGAGGATGATGTTGGGTTAGATCAATGGGTTGCAATCCTCTCTTCTACGCTTTCTATCAATAAAGCTATTTGAGTTTTCCTCCACATTCTTGTATGTTTGAGTTGATAATGCATTTGTGTGGTCAATATATATCTAGTCCTATATTGTTTATGATTGTAGATCTTTGTGCTTTGATGGTATTATGTTGCTTTGACTTTACAGGTGCTCTTTGAAGCGGGAAAAGAAAGGAAGGAGCGGCAAAGATCTGTTAGAGGGGAGAGGAAACAAGCAAGGAGCCAAGCGAAAGACTGAGGTTGGTACTCTCTACTTCTCTCTCATCTACTTCTCATAAAGGAAAATGCAAGTAACTTTAATTTGTTTGTTTCTAAGATAGCTACCCATCTTAGTGGGACTAGCAGCTCTGAATGGACACTAGATTTCCCGATAACAAAATGGCGACTCCACTGGGGAGCGAATATCTTGTTTGCTTATTTATATTTGTTTGCTTTATAAACTACAGACGGAGACTGAAGTTAAGCCAGCTAGCCTTCGAACTTCATTTGCTATGAAAGTGCAAAGTCGATCAATTTTGCTTCAGTCCATCTCCAGGTTTTGTTTATAAACTGAACAATTGATTTGCAAACATCCTAATTGCCCTGGTGGTGGCTCAAGTAACCTCATTAGATCAGCCCCTATGATTTGTATTTACTGACTATCATTAGCTTGGCCTAAATCCCTGAACTAAGCTGCAAGTTGTGACCAAAAACCAAGTTAAATTCTCGTCCCTGGACCATCGCACCTTCTCCTCTTGGAAATCTGGATGCATCGCACCTCCCATGTGCAATAGGTGGGATGCATCTCTATTTCCCTGTGTTACAGGTGCGATGATAAGATAAGACTGTTTCTGCCTCCAGATTTTGGTTTTTCTTCACTCTCTTCAGCTTTATTCAAGAGATTTTTTGTCTGTGATCAGTATACCATTGTAGAAACTCCCTTCCCTTGCATTATTCAACCTTCATTGTACAAAGAATTGTATATGTTTTTATGTATTTTTCGCCATTTACAGTTCTCCTTTACAAAGAAGTAGCTTAATCGAACTGTCGTCTTTTGATTTGGAAGTGTCGCAAGTGTCGTTTTCAGTCAAAGAAAAGAATTCTACTCTTCTTGATGGTCGATTACACTGTTACTCTTGTATTTGGTTTCGAATTAATAGTATTTCAAGTGTCGAAAGCAATTTTCAATTCAAAATCGCAAAGTGTCGTCATTGTCTTCCTTATGTATTTTGAAGAAAAAATTGTTAGTACTGTTGCTTTGAAAAGATAATTCAGATTTTTACTTAGCATTCCTTTTGTCATTCACACATTAAGAAAGAGGAAAACAAATACATGCATGTGCATTTTCATTTAGACTACTTTTTTATTTTGATTTAGGACAGTGCATCTAGTGTGTGCTCTCTGCTCTATGTTGAGAGAATTTCGCTTCTCTTTCCTTAGTAGCTAGGATTTTCATTGCAAAAAGAAGAGTAAACTACTGTTTATCATCTTAGATTGCATTTGAGGAATTGTATATCTACATCATGCAGTGAACCTTAAAGGAAAAATTCTTAAGAAATATCAACTGTAAAATAAATTCAATGAGCATAAAAACGCTTTGGAACCTAACGCACAACATTTAGAAGTCTAGGCTAGAGACGTATTTCGGCATCGTAAAGCCTGGTAACTATCGCTTTCATCGTAGGTTGGGTGATTCCTCCTCTTTGAGACGAAAAGTGCCAGTACGGACTTGTGCTCCCACGTGCCATCGAGTATATGTTGGGAGACCACAATAGGCTATATCCTTTGTCCTTAGGAAGCTATGTCTGCTGCCCTATCAATCGCAATGCACTGAACACAACATTCGGGAAGATTGACTGCCGTACCGTAAAAAGTATTCTGCAGTTTTGCGATTGGTTTGGTAATCCCTCTGTCTAGATTTCCAGAGTAGTCTCTTTCATTACTTTTTGGACTCCTTAAAGGAAAAGTTCCATCTGAGCACTGTCACTTCAGGCTCATTAAAAATCGAAGGTGACTAGAGTCATCTTTAGCTTTTTCTCGACTCTTAAAAATTGAAAAATCAAGTTGTGTCAAAGCGTCATAAAATTTATTTTAATTGGAATAACGTCATTGTTCCCTCATTGATCTTAGGTTAAGAAAATGGAGTCCACCAACCAAGGATTCCCCTTGGGGCAAATCCTAGTCCTTTCTCCTCTTGGGGGGATGTTGGTGCACCTCATATGGCCACATTGTCCCTTCCTAAACTGACAATTGGCCTGCCAATATGGCTCTTCTCGACCTCTATCATTCAAATTACCATGATTCATGAGCAATCAAATCAGCAACTAGATGATACTAGAGTTACCCCCCAACCTTCTAATTCATTTGTTTCTCCCTCCCCTTCTTCCTCTTCACTTGGTGAAGCTAGTAAAATGAAAAACCAAGTAACTTAGAAGAAGAAAAAAGGGAAGGAGAAGAAGAAGAAGGAGCCAACGGAAAAAAGGGGCAGCCATACATCATCTAGTGAAAATCCGCACACTGCATCGTCCAAACCTAAATCTCCATGTGTCATTTGCAAAGGATACCACTATCATCGAGATTGTCCTTGCATCCCACGGACCTTAAGGTACTGGTCTCCTCAGTTGCACAATCCGGTGTCGTCAACCTCTAACGATCATGTTGAGATTACACCATCAACTAGTGAAAACAAAGTTAATGGATATAAAGGAAAATATAAATTTCCTTGTAGACTGTGTGAAAGCGATCATGCCGTCCATCGTTGTCCCTTCCTAGACGAGGCTAAAAGAGTCTTGGATAACCATCCTGCTTCACCGCTACGGCTTCCTCCTGGATACAAGAAACTCTTGCCAAGTCCATCGCTAGTTGAAAATCCAACTGACACACCTTTGTGGTCGGTCGAAGCATCTATCGTTGAAGATAAACCCTCTGAGTCCGCACCGGACCAAAGTCAACAGGTCGAGACGGCAGTCGACCCAGTCTTGTCTCCAGAAGGTCTACCTTCAGACGATACAGTCACCAAAGAGAATGAGAACGATACCGTTCAAATTCTTTTCATAAACACAGACTCCGATGAACATGGGGGAAATCTACCCATTCCTTTACCGCAGCAAGGAAGTTCGTCAAAGTCGTATTCAGTCATTTATTCGGTCCCACCTCCAAGCAACCTAGTCATTTCCTTCGACTGGAATCTACTAGGCAGACCCTGTCTACCATCTAATATACCATTCTGAATCATCGTACAAGCTTACAGAATGGTCATGGTCAGTACTATCATAGATGAAGAGGCTTTTGTGAGTATCCTTTCCTCAACTGCTTTGAAAGTGCTTGGTTCGCCATCGCTTCTACCTAAGATGCGAAATCTAACAGGCTTCGACAAAGGAACTAGTCGAGCGTTAGGGATCCTTCCAAGTTTTCCTATAGCTTTGAGAAGGAAAACCATCTACCTGAACGTAACGGTAGTCCAACGACCTTTAGATTAGGATCTACTCCTTGGTCGTGACTACATTTATAGCATGGGAGCCATTGTCTCCTCGCTCTTTCGAGTGATGTGTTTTCCACATGAAGGCAGAGTGGTCCAGCTTGTAGACCGGCTTTCATTCCCCAGATCACACATAGCTAATAGTCAAATACCATCCTAACTAGTCTTTTTACGCAAGGAATGTCTCATCAGTCTCCAGTCCATCCACCTGACGAGCGCGAGTGATTCGGTGATTATGACTAAAACCCAGGGGGCATGCACCCTAGTCTGCTTCGGCAGGAAAACTTCAGGTATAGGGTGGGTTTCTGCGGAGGATATATGACTAGTCTGACACACCCATTGGACTAGAATAAGATACCTCTGTTAGAAGGTAGGCCTTTCACGATAGAACAAATGTTTTGTCTGCAAATTGAAGGGTAACTTGGAAACTCTACTTCGCTATACCTGGGGGCATGCAAACCTTTTTGCATGAAAGTGAAAAGCGACCATTTATTTTCTTAGTTTGTAGGTTCTTAACCCTTTAAACTCATAGGATTGGTCGTCCCTATCTTACATAATGAAAGGATGCGGAGCAAAGTTTCTAATGGTGCAAGCTCCCTAAAAATTGAACCTATCGCTGAGACATCCTTATTATACGACTGGCACGAGCAGTTTTACGCAAAGTTCAAGCTCGTTAAAAATTAAACCTAGCAATGAGAAAATGTTCCACCAGAGTTTAAGCTTACTAAAAAATGAACCCACCTCTGGTAAATAACCATTGTGAACGCATTATCATCCGCTTTTGAGCCTTGGTCGTGTTCTTACCATCACCTCCACTCTGTTTTAGCCGATCATATTCCTCCTTTTGATTGTTTACCCTTTTGAGGAACAGCTACGACGAGTGATTATGTTAGCCATCCTCTTGACATTGCTGTGATTGGAAAGTTCCAAACCTTACCTGGAACCAACTGCTACTCGAAAATATCACTCGTTCCTCAGAAAACGAGTCTCCTTTAAGCTCTTTTCATCTCACTCATAAAATATGAAAAGATTGCTGAGCAATTGGCCTCTCCAACTCCTTAAAATGATCGAGAGTGTTATCCCTCCTCTATATTTTAATATTTTTGGACCTAAGGGATCATTACACAAAAATATCAAGCGCTTGTCTTATTCGGCTCATTAAAACTATCGAAAATTCATTCCTTTCATATTATTTTATACTTTTTCAGACTTAAGGGATTATATGATGAAAAAGGATTGTTGGAGTTTACTTTCCGTCCCTTTTCAGACTCTCTAAAATTGAAAAAGGACTAAGTTATCTTTGTCGTTAAACTCGTTAAAACCAATAGCGACAAACTTGTCCATGCAAACAAGAACGAGTTTCACTGTCGCTAGGCTCATTAAAACATAGCGACAGGTTTTCCCGAAGGACAAATTATAGAACAAGCATATGTTATCCTCCTCAAGATTGACAAAAAATAAAGAGGTAATGGTCAGCAATGACTGGGGAAAAATTGGGAAGAAAACTTGAAGAAACTTTATTGGTAGCAAGTCGCTCTTGAACATGACACTTTCACTCCATCACCATGATTGAGTCGGGTTGGGTTATTCCATTCACCCGTCATATTACCATTGGTCCACCGTACCATCCATTTTTTAGGTTAATGCTACCAATCCATTTCAGTGTCGCTGATATGTTCAAGAGAAGTCGCTCAGAGATTTTACCAACCTAGCTTATGTCTCATCCACTATAATACCTTCACAATATGACCGCCACCCTGAACCCTATATCATCAGATCATTTTCACCTCCACAAAATCATTTGCTTCGTTCCATGTCGTAGATGTGGGATTCATTAATGCCCTCCTACGACAGATCACTTCTTGTCGACATCAACTCATTATCCAAGAAGTCGATCTAGGAACAACCCTTTCAGTACTTTGAAGCTTGCATGCCTCAATGGCAAGTTTCTCACTTCTAGCGACAGGTTTACATCAATGGCCGTCGGCTGAAAGATTTTGTGTGGTGTTCGACGTCAAGTCCCATTTTCACACCACGTGAATTGTACTGTCGTACCTTGAGGCTCATCATCATTATTGGTGATTCCTCTCGTGCCTGTTAGCAACTTACATCATTAGCTGGTAATCAGGCAATGTCTTTCCATGTTCGACTCCAAAACATCTTTTCACATGGATCGACTTGTACTTCGGGTGAAGATTGAATGAGTTTGAAGACCCCGGATCTAGTTTCATCCATCTGGGCCGCGATATATTTAGGAAAATAAAGACATCAAATGTACATCATAGCTGCACAGATGATCATCCAAACCAAAGGATGATGGCTCTACCAGAATCATCAGTCTGCCACACGGACGCTTGTCTGTCCTATGTACATGAGAATGAATTTATAAAGCTGAGCATAGGAATTCCCGCCTCAGCTAGATCATGAAAATATTATGAAGATAATGTATTATATTGTATCTTATTACAGGTCACCTTCCAGTTTGAAAAACCTCGGATCCTCATGATAAAGAATTTCACCCAACATCAAAAAGATTTACGACCTCATGCTTTAGGGGGCAACTGTTATAGACATATTTGGGCACTGCAACCCCAATCACATATGTCCATAAACCAAGGG